>JAQZBX010034199.1:0-25081 GCA_029593785.1 Cabassous unicinctus
TTATGATTAGGGCTTTGATTGGGCCACGTCAGTATGATATTGAGTCCCCGCCCCGGGGACTCAGAGATAAAACTACATGGCAGAGCAGAGGAGTTGTCTGGAGTTTTGATGTTGAAGTTCTGATGCTGAGTTGTAATGCTGGAACCCAGGGAAGTAAGCACACAGAGGAGCTTGGTTGTGAGGAAGGAGAGAAGTCACCGGGAAAAGAGATGAGCCATTTGTTTGATAGTCTACAGCTGGCCTTGTGGAGATAGTAGAGGAGCTGAGACTGGAGACAAGAGAGGAACCCAGGAAGCCTGAACCCTCACAGACATTGGCAGCCATCTTGCTCCAAAACGTGGCAATAGACTTTGATGAGGGAAGTAACTTATGCTTTATAGCCTGGTAACTGTGGGTTTCTACCCCAAATAAATACCTTTATAAAAGCCAACAGATTTCTGGTATTTTGCATCAGTACCCCTTCGGTTGACTAATATAACCAGTAATGCTACCTTGCCCTCTTGCCAAAAGAGCATTCCCAACATTGTAGTTTCAACCACGTACCCACCAATCCCCAGTGTTCACCTGCTCTCTCCCCCAACCCTCCCCCCAATTCCATGGACAGTCCAACCCCCTCCCCCATACCCTACCCACCTGACATACTGGCACTGCCTAACTGAATGGTATCACTGCACACTGTCGTGCCGATCCACTGCATGACTGCACATTTCTACCTTATCATAGATTTTGCCCATATGGGCATTGGCTCACAGCCTTCTTCTCCCTTTATGTTTCCTGTAAACCTATCTTCATGACTCTAGCTCTGTGAGTCTGCTCAATTTACTTAATTCATATCAGTGAGGTCATGTAATATTTGTCCTTCAGTGCCTGGCTTGCTTTACTCAACCTAAGGTCCTCAAGATTCATCTATGTTATCTCGTGTGTTAATACTGTATTCCTTTTTACAGCTGAATAATATTCCATTGTATGTATATATCATAATTTGTTTATCCATTCATCTGTTGAAGGGAATTTGGGTTGATTCCAACTTTTGGCAATAGTGAATAATGCTGCTATGAACATTGGTATGCATGTTCATGTCCTTCTTTTCAATTCTTCTGGGCATATACCAGCAGTGGAATTGCTGGATCATATGGCAGTTCTATAGTTAGTTTTCTGAGGAACCACCAAACTGTCCTCCACAATGGTTGCACCATTCTTCATTCCCACCAGCAGTGGATGAGGGTTCCTATTCCTCTACATCCTCTCCAACACTTGTAATCCTCTGGTTTTTAATAGCTGCTAGTCTAATGGGTGTAAGATATCTCATTGCAGTTTTCATTTGCATTTCCTTAATAGCTAGTGATGTTGTGCATCTTTTCATGTGCTTTTTAGCCATTTGTATTTCTTCTTTGGAGAAGTGTTTATCCAAATCACTTGCTCAGTTTTTAAATGGGTTGTTTGTCTTTTTATTTTTGATATGTAGGATTTCTTTATATTTGCAGGATATTAGGCCCCGATCAGATATATGGTTACCAAATATTTTCTCTCATTGAGTAGGCCGCTTTTTCACTTTCTAGACAAACTCTTTTGAGGTGCAAAAGTTTTTAAGTTTGAGGAGGTCCCATTTGTCTATTTTTTCTTTCACTGCTTGTGCTTTGGGTATGAAGTTCATGAAACCATTTCCTATTACAAGATCCTGTAGATGCTTCCCTACATTATCTTCCAAGGTCTTATGGTCTTGGCTCTTATATTTAGATCTTTGATCCATCTTGAGTTAATTTTTGTATGAGGTGCGAGATGGTGTTCCTCTCTCGTTCTTTTGGATATGGATATCCAGTTCTCTAAGCACCATTTGTTGAAGAGGCCATTCTCTCCCAGTTGAATGGGCTTGGTGGTCTTGTCGAATATCAGTTGACTGTATATGTGAGGATTTATATCAGAACTCTCAATTTGCTTCCATTGGTCAATATATGCTGCTTCTATTTTAATGCCCATCCCCACAACCCTGCACCTATTATTCTTACTGCTGTGCTCCTTCCCATTTATACTTTTGAAACCAAGGAGTAAATTCACCCTGATAACCTATGTGGGGTTGAAAGAACTTTAGACTAAGCATCAGACCTGGGTTCAAGTTTCAATTCTGGCTATATGAACTTGGGCAGAACTTTTAACTTCTCTGAGCCTCGGTTTTAACATCTGTAAATGGGAATCATAACCCAGTATGTAACATAGGTCTTAAAATAGAATCAGAGAAGAGAAGGGGATGTGAGCTAACATTTAGGAAGCATCAGCTAAGTCCCAGGCTCTGCACGCTGGTCTGCCTTGTGTAGCAGTGGACTCAGCTATGGTCACAATTTGGTGTCTGTGATGTGTAGACATGTCTGATGACCTGGCAAGATGGGCCTCCCAGAAGCCTGAGCTTGTTGAGGAGAATCTTGAAAAAAAATTTATTCAAATGAAGAGCAAGTTCAATGACAAGTTTGATTCTATAACAAGTTATTAGCAGGGAAGAGTTTCTGGGTAAAACAGAGGGTTTATCACTAATAATTTTTTCAGGTCCAGCCCCTGTGAATAAATGGAAGGCATATATGAAAAAAAGAAAGACCATTTTAATTAAAACATTGTATGAAACCTAGGCAAAAACAGCACAGCTTTCACACATTTCTGGAAAAAAAAGTAACACTAATGAGAGAAGAGTGGCATGCTCTCTGTGGTAGTTTATATTCAGGAGTACCACCATCAATTCTTTCCCTTCTTTTTTTTTTTTTAAATATTAGAGAAGTTGTGTGTTTACAGACCTATCATGCATAAAACACAAGGTTCCCATAGACCACTCCACCACCAACACCATGCATTTGTGTGGGGCATTTGTCACAACTGACCATAGCACTTTTTTGTAATTGCATTATTTTTTTAAACAGTAGTTACCTTTGTTAAATTGATTAAAAATTATTAAAATACTACAATTAACTATCACCCATAGTGTACATTAGGTATATATTTTTCATATACCACTCTATTATTAACACCTTGTATTAGTGTCATATATTTGTTGTAATTCATGAAAGAACATTCTTATACTTGTACTATTAACTATAGTCCATCATCTACAATAGAGTTCATTGTGTTATGCAGTGCTATGTTTTATCTTTTAATTTTTATTCTAGTAACATATACAAGCTAAAGTTTCCCTTTTAGCCACATTCAGGTATATAATTCAGTACTGTTAATTACACTCATAATAATGTGCTACCATCACCACCATCCATTTCCAGACCTTAACAACTAAGTTAAATAGAAATTCTGTACAAATTAAGCATTGACTCCCCATTCTCTACCCCCAATCTATCCCTTGGTAACCTACAGTCTAGAGTCTAACTCTATGAGTTTGCTTATAATTAGTTTATATCATTGAGCTCATACAATATTTGTCCTTTCGTGTGTGACTTATTTCACTCAGCATAAGTCCTCGAGGTTCAACCATGTTGCATGCATCAGGGCTTCATACCTTTTTACAGTTGAAAAATATTCCATTGAATGTATTTACCACATTTTGTTCATCCTTTCATCAGTTGATGGACACTTGGGTTGCGTCCATCTTTTGGCAATTGTGAATAAGGCTGCTAAGAACATTGGAGTGCAAACATCTGTTCGGGTCCCTGCTTTCAATTCTTCTGAGTATATACTTAGTAGCAGGATTGCCAGGTCATATGGTAATTCTATACTTAGCTTCCTAAGGAATTGCCGAACTGTCTTCCACGGTGGCAGCACCATTTTACATTCCATCAGCAATGAATGAGTGTTACTGTTTCTCCACATCCTCTCCAACACTTGAGATTTTCTGTTTTTGTTTTTTTTAATAGTAGCCCTTTTAGTGGATGTGAAATGATATCTCATTGGTTTTGATTTACATTTCCCTAATAGCTAGTGACGTTGATTTTCTTTTCATGTGCTTTTTAGTCATTTGTGTATCCTCTTTGGAGAACTGTCTATTCAAATCTTTTGGTCATTTTTAAATTGGGTTGCTTGTCTTTTTATTGTTGAATTGTAGGATTTCTTTATATATTCTGCATATTAAATCCTTATTGGCTGTGTGATTTCCAAATATTTTCTCCCACTGAGTAGGTTGCCTTTTCGGCTGCTTGGCAAAGTCCTTTGAAGCACAAAAGTAATCAGTTTTGAGGAGGTTTCATTTATCTATTTTTCCTTTTGTTGCTTGTGCCTTGGATGTAAGGTCCAAGAAACCACTGACTACCACCTGATCTTTGAAGATGCTTACCTACATTTTATTCCAGGAGTTTTATGGTCCTGGCTCTTTTATTTACGTCTTTAATCCATTTTGAGTTAATTTTTCTATAAAGGGTGAGATAATGGTCCTCTTTCATTCTTTTGCATATGGATAACCAGTTCTCAAAGCACCATTTGTTGAAGAGATTGTTCTGTCCCAGTTGAGTGGACTTGGCATCCTTGTCAAAAATCAATTGACATAGGTGTGAGGGTCTATTTCTGAACTCTCAATTTGATTCCATTGGTCAATATGTCTAACCTTGTACTAATACTCTAGTGTTTTGCTTACTGTAGCTTTCTAATATGCTTTAACATTAGGAAGTGTGAGTCCTCCAACTTGGAAAACAAGTTTGAAAGCTATTTCTGTAATATAAAACAAGTTCTTCAAGTTATTTCTGTTGGATAATATTAAAAAATTATGGGTGAGAATCAGGGAGTGTAATTAAGTTTGTACTCTAAAGGGAGAGGACAGGAGGACTGTTGTTTAGGCTACAAACATTTTAACATGATCTTCTGGTTATGCTTGGGGCTTTCATGGGAAGGACTTTCAAACTAAGTCATGAGGCAGGTGATTCCTTGGGAAGTTATGGATGAGCTGCACAAATCTCCTTAGAGTTCAAATCAAGAAGGCTTTGAGAGAAGCCAACTCCTTCATATCCAGACTTGGTCCTGGCATTACAAGTATTGCTGGGTTTATAGTGAAGTGGCTTCAGGACTCATGTATGGGTGCCATGGGTCAATAGAAAAACTCTATATGCTGTTCTAGTTTTCTAGGATGTTTAAGCAAATATCATGCAATGGGTTGGTTTAAATGATAGGAATTTATTAGCTAATGGGTTTGAGGCTAAAAGAAAGCCCAAATCAAGGCATCATGAAGGTGATGCTTTCTTCCTGAAGACTTGTGTTCTGGGGCTGGCTGCCTGTGATCCCTGGTCTTTGGCTCCTCTCTGTCATATGCCCATGGTGGCCTCTCCTGGCCTTTCCGTTCTCTTCCAGGTTCTGTTGAATTTCAGCTTCTTCCTTTCTGTAGCTTTCTCTCTGTGTGTCTGAATTACATTCTGCTTATAAAGGACTCCAGTAATAGGATTAAGACCCATCCTGATTGAGGTGGGCCATACTCTTACTGAAGTAATCTCATCAAAAAGTCCTATTTATAATGGGTTCATACCCGCAGGAATGGATGAATTTTAAGATCATGTTTTTCTGGGGTACGTGCATCTCCCAACCACCACATATGTCTACGACTTCTTTCATTTTTACAGAATAAATGTTTCTTTATTATCTAGGAGACCCAGCTAAATGTGAGGCCTCCTTATGAAGGAGTTATAATGAAAATAAAAACTGTGTGGAAATACTTGAGTATAAAGAAAGATGTCAAGTCCTCTTGGCCATGCCAGTAGACCAGACACAGCCATGCAAGGCCCCTGCCACCTGTTACACGCACTATTGCTACACTGACTGACGGTGAGCAGACCCTCAGAAGGGGTGTGGTCCTGATATTCAGGAAAGGCACTCTTGGCAAGGATGAAAGGATTCATGAAGCAATAACTTGGCTGCACTGTTGGAAGCACAAGGGGGTGGATGTGCTGGTGCTGAGCTGAAGCAGACATGTCTGCAGATAGAGTGATACATTTATTCCAGGGGTCATGGAGAGGCTATCACGGCTCTCCTACATTACAGGCTTACGTCAGGTGCTTTTCAAGGAAACACGCTCTTGCTCACTGGTTTAGGTGTGCAGATACATGAGTCCTGAAGCAGGAGACAAGTGGACACAAGGAGGTAATTATTCCTGGGCCCATTTCTTATATTTTACCATGGCTTGCACCCTTGGGCATTGAATGTGTTGAATCACTTTCTTCTTACTAGCCAAGAAAACTATCACTCTTCTTTAGAGAGTCATTGGGTTCTACTTTTCTGTGACTTTAATTTTTTAAAATCGCTTTTTACTAACTTGAAAACAATGTGTTTACAGGCTCCGGGTTGTCTGCCCACTTGTGAGTGGGTCTCAGGTCAGGTCGCTGAAATTCTCACAGGCTTCATTACTCACCTACATTGTGGTCTGTCATGTACACCGTGCGCCAACTGGAGGTAACTATATAGCAGGCTTTTGTCCGCTATGAAGGAGCAGGAAATCAAAGGTAACAATTACTTCCTGACAAATTCAGCTCACTCTCTCACTGAGGAGATCCTCGTTTGATTACTTAAGCAGTGAAGGAAAACAAATTCCAACCTCTGTGGGCTTGCAGCAGCTAGGGTGCCATTTGAAACCTTGCGGGGTCGCTGGTGAAGCCTTGTTTTCACCTAAATCCATTGCAATGAAAGAGAATCTTTCTATAGGAAATTAGTAATTGAATATGGTCATCGGTCAGAACTTGCAGGGAATTTGCTTAACAACCACCATACAAAATACGGGGCAGTCAAAACTGGAATTTCCCTTTAGGCTTAACATCCCTGAGCTCAGTGCTCAGATCCAGGGCAAGCTCAGTCACAGCCCTCTGCCCCATTGTCTACATGGAAGGCTTTGCTTCTCTGAGGTTTGCACTCCTGTGGATGGGAGGCCTGCTTGGTTGGGACTACACGGCCCAACGGAAGACGAAAAGGCAGCATGCCTTCTGCTCTCACTGCCTCCGGAGATTTGGGGCCAGAAAAGCAGATAAAATATCTATACTGGGACGAACTAAGACTGAAGCTTCATATAACAAGGAAATGGGTAACTCCTTGGGCATGCCAATGATGTCCAACGTAGGCAGAAGAGAGATACAGAAAAGAAAACACCCGGATTTATATACACTTTGCAGGGAAAGTCAAAGGTTCGCCTATAAATGCTACTATCATTTATAAATGATCCGATAAATATTACATTATAAATTTTGCTAGCTCTTTGAGGTTACAGCTACAAAAATTCAAGGCAAGAAAATCATACAGTAGCAACTCATGAGAGATGCATGAGAGAGCTCCAGGGAGCTGAATGAATTGATCTGGAATCTGGTGGCAGAAGGTCTATGCTCCACCTTCCTAGAACAGCGCTCTCTCATTCCAGCATGTTCCATACACATTTAATGGTGCAGAAGCAGATGAAAGATAAAGAAGGCCAGGGGAAGAGAAACGGAAGCTGCGTTAAAATCTCCCATTCAAGACTTAGAAGCAGAGGTCCTAAGAATTATATCCAAATCCATCTATCCATTTGTCCTTCTTTGCATCTGTCCATCTAGGGAAAAGAATAAGAGAGACCGAGTCTTGCTGCCATACACCATCCTTTGAAAGTGGTTTGCTTTGTTTTAATGCTTCCCAGACGGATGCTTTAAAAAAGTCTCGGTGGTCCCTTCAAAATGCAGCATTTCAGTTGTTAGGGGTGGGGGAAGGGGAGGATTCAGCCTGAGGACCAATCTTTATAATCAATAGCTCCTTTGTGGATGTGAAGCTGTAAGGAGAAGCAAGGAGTGGAGTGGCCAAGGGACAGACACAGACACAACTTTCCCCCTGCTTAATGCCTGGCCTGGGGACACCTTTGGTAAAGCCCAGTGGGGAAACGTATCCCTGTCAATGTTGTATCCGTTGTATGGATGAATAGAGAGCTTTTGTCTCTTAGGATGTTAGTCCAGCACCTTCCATCAGAATTAAGTTCACTCAGAAATTTAAAGCAGCCCACCCCCTACAACTATTCCTGCATCCCTGAAGGATTATGTTACTGTAATCAAAGAAACTCCAGATAGAAAAGGGCTTGCAGGTTATCCGGTTCCTCCTCTGATGGTACAGGGTTTCTCCCTTCAGCGGAGCCGCTAGGTGTTTGACTCTGTCTGGTTTCCAGTGTCCTGAGTGACTCCCCTGGGGATGCCATTCTCTAATCCAGCAGTTCTCACTGCCAGGAAGTTTTCTGTGATATTCATCTCGAGTTTTCCCTTCTTTAACTGTATCCCATTATAGCTGGGCTATACCTTTGTACCAAGCCTCCCTCGGAGGCTGCATGCCTTGTCCCACCTTCGTGGGCTACACAGATTTAAACCCCTCTCATGTTGCTCTCGCTCCTTTACGCATCTGTCTTCAGCTCCGGAAAATGCAAGGTTGCTTTTTGGGATTCGCCCTACCATATTTTGTTTGCATCTTTCTGCAAATGTGAGCGTGGAGCAGATTGCCTAATCTTCAAAATAAAGTAGGGTATATTGAACAACTTGTTATGGCAACTTTTATAATCACCCCTCCCCTCCCTAAAAAAAAACAACTAATTATAATTTTTTTGCATGTTTCCCCATGGGCTTCATTTCCACAGGTCAGCTTCATGATATACATGACAATGACAAATTAGCATGTGTAGAAATGGGAGGAAGAGAAATTTAATAAAGACTCATGCTCATAAGCCTGGGGAGAAGCCTGTAGAATTGTCTGCGGTGTGGCTTTATTTGGTTATATCTTGTCAGGGACCTTGAAATAAATGTCCTGTCTATGTTATCAGGATGGGCGTAGGGCTTTTGGGTGCACCTCACCATCTAGGAGGGGGTATGTTCATGACACTCGGAACTCAGAGCCAGCCACGGGCCACTCCACATTCCTGAGTTGTCCTGATCGGTCCAGGTGGGCTAATTGGGAGGGTCCTGTATCCTACGTCTGATGTGGAGGGAAATCCCCTTTAAAGTAGGAGGGGGGCCTGGGTTAGGAGACGCCGGCAAGCCTGGCAAGGTTCTTACTGGAAGCCTGGCTCAGGCGGCCGACTGACGCGCGGGGGCCCTGGCTCTGTTACTTACTCCGTGAACCTGGGCAAATCGCTTACTCTCGCTTCTATTCAGTTTTCTCATCTGTAAAAGGGGACATTAATCATAGCTACCTCATAGGACTTTGGTAAGGATTGAGGTCACACTTGTAAAAATTAGCACAGTGTTTGGCATAAACACTCATAACACGCCCTAGTGTTGCCTAGAATGTATTCCCGAATGTTGAAAAAGGCTTTACTAAATTTATTTATAAGGCTGCCCATTGCAGTATTGTTTATAATAATAAAAAATGCAAATACCCAACATATCCAGTGATGGTGTTACCGGATTTAATCTAGGTTCTTGACTTATGCTGCAGAAGTGAATTTCAAAGCACGTCAGGTGAGTGAGGCCAGTAATTTACTAAGGTAGGGAGGGAAGAGAAATGGGAGAAAATAACAGATCATGGGTCCCGGGTAGAGAGTAAGGGGCTGAAGAGCGATAAAGAGGGCTGATTTATAGACTACAATTTCCCATTATAGATTATAAATGCCCAGGTTGCTTGTTGATCTGCGCAGGGGGGACATGGTGAGAGCAGGGTGCAGAAGCCACGAGGGCCCCAAGCGCAGCAGCAGGGTGCAGAAGCCGCCGGGAGCAGGTGCAGGAGGCCAGGAGGGCAACAGGGGTCAGGAACAGGAGCAGAAGGGGCGGTTTGATCCTTGTGCCTGCTTTTTAAGCTGTTAATTATTCCATCCCTTTGCTAATGGCATGGGAGGAGTCCAGGTGTTTGCTGTTTTGATTGATTATCCCACCCATCAATCCCCCAGGTGGGGCCAATGATAATGTCCTGGGAGAATTATCTGTAGTTTTTCCTGGCTTCCAGGAGAAATTTCTTGAGGATCTTCCAGCAGCCGTCTTGGGGTATTGATGTTCACATAGTCCTTTCGCCAGGTCCCAGATCTATCTATTCATTCCTTATATGAAACCTGCTTCAATAGGGGACCAGAGCCATGAAAATTTATTAATAAATTTCATTAACAAACAATTTAAGTTTATTTAGAAACGCAGAGTAAAAATGGTGTGTGTATGTATATTTATATATGTATATACACACGTATATATTTCATGCAAATATACAATATATATGAATCAAAAAAAAGATTAGATATAAATACACCAAAATGTCAACAGAGACTCTCTAATCAATTATGCTGATTTTTTTTCTGTTATTAGTGGGTATTATTTTTATTTCACTATTTCCAAGATAACTTATATTTCAAACATATTTTTATTTAGAGTGAAAAATCTCATGAGTCTATGCCTCTACAAAGCCCTGTTGCTCCACATTCAGCATCTAGAATACTTTTACAGTCAGCAAAAAGGAGAGGGGAAGCATGCAGCTGTCATCACACTGCTCCCGGGAGCCAGCAGGATGGCCCAGGGCTTCCTGGCCTCTGAACCTTTGCACGCTTTGCTCCTGGCACACTCTCAAGAGTCCCCTTTCTTGTGCAGGGCAGACCTTGTCGTCCCTTCCACACACCTAAGAGAATTTATTTCTTGCCTTCCAAGTTCATGGCTCTGAAATTGAATTCTAGCCTTGACACGCGAGCACTTCATGACGCTGGGCACGAGGACGGGAGGATGCCAAGGCCCGTGTGTCGGGCGCGCCACCGCTCTTTGCGCACAGGCTGAGTAGAGAGCGCACAGCCGGAACGTGGCAGGGCGGGGACCAGACACACGTCTCCTGACCCCCAACCCGCTCTTTCTGTGCATCTAATAGTTGGCCTCTTGTGAGCCACTTTTTCTTGTCTGTAAAGTAAGGGTAGTAAGGAGGGGATCAAATGCGTGACCAATTTCAAAGTGCAGGCAACATCACGATATGTGTCCGATTTGAAGTGGCGAGGTTACCATCTTGATGAAGAAATTCAAAGGGACAGAACTTCAGGGTCCTGAGTCTTGGGCTGGTATTCCCTCCACCGGTACACACGCTGTCTCCGATATATTTTGTAATTATTTCCATGAAAGAAAGGGTTTAGAAGGAAATGCTTTGCCCTGCCTTAGAAGTTTAGAAGTAAATGCATCGCTTAAAAAAAAAAAAAAAAGAAAAGTAGTATTTCAGGTTCAGGTCAAAAGGAATTTCTGATCCTGATAAAACTTTCCCCTGCCCAGTCTACCCTGTTTGGTGTTTGGTGTCATATCAGGAAAGGTATTTTTAAATGAAAGAATTGGCTGATACTAATGGTTGAAAGAATGAAGCCCTACATCATATCACCTCTCATGAGCTAACAGTTGAATGGCTTCGGATGTTTTTTTCCGCTTGTATCTTGTTTGGCGTATTTAGATCTCATAAGCAGCATGGGCCCGGGCTGGGTCTTTTCTGCATTTTGTCAAACCCTCAGACTACCTGCTGCATGCTCAAAGAAGCTAAAGCCTCCTGATGTTGTTACTGCAGAGTCAGGATAGGTGACTGGCACTTCTTGGGGCACACTGACTCAGACCACAGTTAGCCAAAGTTTCACCTCCTAATTTCAGAATCGGAGACAATGGGCAAGTTATGGTTTGCAAATGGCTTATTTTAAATAGCTGAGATGCCATATCTGATATGGCCCAGGGTTATGATATTTATATTATGGGCAATATCACTTTCCTCCTTTTTTATTATGATCCTTTTCTCTGGCCAAAGCCAAGGTGGCTGAAGGAGCACTCTGACTCCTGCGGTGGATAAGTGCTGCAATATGCTTTGTGCCTGTCCCCTTGACCTTGGGAACACAGAGTCAGTTTCTAAAGAGTCCACTGTTTGCTTCAAGCCTCATGCTGGGTCCCTGCTGTTGACCACATTTTGAATGTTTTTCTAATGGCTTTTCAACTACTTCCTTGAAAAAGATGTTCATTTCTTAAATCATCTGTTGGTAATTAGGGCGACCAGTGATTTGTCTTCTATTATAAGACCTTGAACAGGATTTCAGGAGCAGCGGTGTTCAAAACCATCTCTTTATAGTGAAGGAATATTTGTTGGGAGAATTTTGGAATCACTTAGATTCTGTGATCTGGTGGTTTTTGGTCAATACATGATAAAGTTGTTGATAATGACAATGGAATTCTGTAAAATAATTTTTAGTTACAAAGCAACTCATGATGTTAGTTGATATTTCCCAAACAGAATTTCCTAAGGGTCTCCCATGGGCTAGGTGCTCAGGATTTAAATATTAGTGGCACGTGGTCCTACTGGTGAAGTTCATTGGGAAGTAAACTGCAGTAATTTATTTGAACAATAACTGTGTGAGGTAGGATTGAGTTTTCTCAGATATGATTATTTAGGTTGGGAGAAGTTAAGTGGTATGCCAATAATTTCACGTTAGTTACCGTTTTAACTTTGGTTTCCCCATCTGTAAAATGGGGAAATAATTCCGGTTGCCTCCTAGCAGTAATGTGAGGATTATATCAGATATACATGTGAAGCACTTAGCACAGTGCCTGGCCCATGGTAAACCCCATTAAATGCTGCCGATGGCAGGAATGACAGGAATAATTATGATTACAGCAACACTTTGAAGCTTGCCTACCTGACATTTTTCTATGATTTTGGAGAAAAATGTCATGTTTATAGAAGTGGCTTGGGATCAAGGAGGTCTGTTTTTTTGCTAGTAATTATGGCAAATATATATGACTTAGATACAATCATATATTTATTCAATAGTGAAAATTTATTACACATAGATTATGTGCCAGACATGGATTTAGGTGCTGGAAGCTTACATTTTAGGAAATATTTAATCTTCCAAATAATCTCGAGATATTAGTATGATCAATATCTGCATTTTCTAGCTGAAGGAAACGAGACTTGGAGAGGTATGATTTGTTTCAGGTCACCTGGCTTGTCAGTGGCAGAGCCAGGAAGCTAATTCAGGCCCTTTGCCATCAAGCTGTGCTTCTTCTATTACTGTCTTCAGCAAGAGAGTGCCTTCATTCCAAGGTCTGCTTTCCCTTCTTTGATGAAGGGATGGAAGTGATCATAGCTCACCATATATGCTATGCAAATCTCAAGTCTTGTGTGACTCTGAATTATAATTTATTCAGAGAGTTCCAAACAAGAAAAATTTTTAAAAAGGAAAAAAACAACAGATTGGTAAATTTCCTTAAAAAAATTTGTTTTATAGACAGGTCGATGCTCATTCTTGAAATCACCTAGAAAAGATATTCTGTAATCATATTTTTTTTCTCACAACCAGTTTCACTGTCTAATAACATGCATGTCCAGACCCCCTTCTTTTTGTCTAGCATAAATACTGAACATAAGCTCAGGCAATCACTGGCTAATAGGAGTTTTCCATGGCCTACTCAACAAATCCAGGTTAACCTGAATTAAATTCTTTTGCATTCTAAAACCAGTGGAATTGAATATCAGCAGGTCTATACTCTTCTCGTAAAGTCATTGTTTATATACAATATTTGAAGAGGGCTATTTAATCCAGATTCATTCTTCTTTCTTTTGTTAAATGAATCCTAAGTCCCATATCATTTCCTTTCGGGTATTTTTTTAAATATTTTTTTTTACCATTTTTAATTTCTATTTGAAATTCAGCCCCAGTCTCCCACCTAAGGTGCTTAATATCAGGTGTTTTTGTTGGACTTTCAGGTAGAATTGTTCCCTGTCTGCACTTTACCCCTCATAGCCCAAGACAGCAAGGTCCTGGCAGCCACTCAGGAAGGTGTAGGCTTGTCCCATACGTTCAGAGGTGGGGGCTTGAGGGCCAACAGATACATTGCAGAGTGACCTTTAAACACCTCTGAGAACTAGAACCAAGGACCTACCAAAAGATTGCCTGGAGAACCGGCTGCTTCCTAGTCCATTCATCCATCTTTTCATGTCTATGCTTGTCTTTTCTACAGAACTCCTTGAAGATGTGTAGCCACTCTCCTCACCCGTGGTACACGGGCACTGCCTTCCCAGTAAACGGAGGGTGGCCGTCACTGCCTTCCTACGGCTGTTTTGAATCCCAGTCCTCAATTCTAACCTTCAAAATCCGTTGAAAGTAAGTAGCATATTTTTTCTCTGTTCCTAGTTTCACTGATCAATATCTCTAATTGGTCAGTTTGTACTGATCGATGTTCCCTGAGGCAGACCCTCTACCGAACACCAATCAATACAAACCGAGTCCTTCCAGTCTCCACCGCGGATGTACGTGGGTGGCAATAGCGGCGTGACGGGGGTGTTGCAGGCTCTTTTTGCGACTTGCTGCTGCACACCCCACCCATGGGGAGTGCATGTTGCACATGTGTTTACCAAAACCCACCCAGCTCTTTCCGAGCTCCTGCGCCCATCTGCTTGGCTTCCCCTGGATGCTCTGGGGTGCCCAGCTGTGTAGTAACTTCTGGTGACGGGGAGCTTGCTGTGTTATGTTTAATTAGAGGAGTCTTAAACCGACTTTTCCCATGAATCCAAGTTTAACAGAGATTTTGGACAAAGAACCTCCCTTCTTCCCCTGACTTATCACCCTCTTCCTTCCAAGGCTGGGGATGGGTGGGCCTTGGGCAGGTGGAGAAACCAGAGTAACAGATGACATGTTGGCTCCATCCCTCCCTCCAGCTGCTTCTCCCTGCTCTCCTCCCAAGTTGCCTGTGCTCCCAGGAGGCTCCCCAGGCCTGTCCCCAGCACTTGGCCACACAGACCCAAATATATCTGAATCCTCCTTAGACTCAAGCTTCCCTCCTGACTGCATGTTCCCAAGTGGACAATAAACTATTTATAACTACTGTTAGGGAAAAATCACTTAACTATAATGTCAGTGATCTAAAAAACTTTCACATTTGCCTGCAATGGTGTCTTTGTGGGGCAAAGAAATGAAAGGAACTAAAGCATACCTGATTGTCTGGATGATAAAATAATGATAGCAAAAAATAAAAGGACCGTTCTGCATTCAGTACAAATGAGGCTTCTGCTTAATGAGAATCTCAATGAAACGCCATATATGGTTACTGCTGATGAATAATTATGCAGGAAATAGAGAAGAAAGCTAAGCCCTATACTCTGATATCTATCTCCACTTAAAATCTGTACATTTCAGAGAGCAATTAAGAACAAAATTAATCACGGTGTAAAGTAATGGTGGATGTGTCTCACAAATGTCACCTCCTCCCCCAGTGACCTATTTTGGGAGATGTTCATGAACGAAGACAGACCCGACACACTTGACCATATGTGCTTGGTGGACTGGGATGGGCGTCAGCTTGTGCCAGGAGGGATCGGATGAAAGGACAGCTGTCCTTAATGAGCAGGACTGAAATCATAACTCGGGTAATCACCAGTGAAATGCTTTGGTGACTACTCCTAAAACTCAGTATCCATTTGTAAAGTAATTGCATTTGACACTGGAGGCACACATCCTGGACCTCATGTGGACGATGCTCCTTTGAGGTCTGTGATACTCACTGCTGTGCTGCAGATGTGCTCAGACCTCGTAACTACAAAATATAATTGGGATGATCCAAATCTTTACAGTCAGTGGATGGGAACCAATCATTGGGAATTACGAAATGGGAGCAATCTAAAAGCTGTGTGTATGGGGAGGCTGCATCAGTTTCCCCCAAAGTATATAAGAATGCCCAATTCTTCCCAAACACACTCTTATTTTGGTGGGAGCCACTACAATCATCTGTAGTAATTTGAGCAATTATTCTGGGTTAAGGGGCTGATTTTCCCTGAAAGCCTTTTTTGGGTACTACTCAGTAGTTATACCCCTTGTTCTGTTTCTTTGCCTTTCCGTTTCACTCTACAGCTATATAGGTTCAGTGTTTGGAAACAGTAAGCTTCATCTTGGGAGTGGAAATTGAAATCCTGTGCTTTAAATAACATTTTCGGGACCTCTGGGCCGCCGCTTTTCTCTACGAAGACCCTGTGGCATCATAATGCCAGCAGGAGAGTTGGGGGCTCTTTGGGGCCTCCAGACTCCTTTACTAGGCCCACGTGTCCAACTTGCCCTTGCAGAGAGTTTGTGTATTTCTCCAAGGCCGCCCAGCTTCACTTGGCTCCCAGGCTTGTCAGCTGACCCCTTGGGTTGTATGTCCTGACATTATTGGACTTTGTGTGTGTCTATTTTTGGTTTGGATTGCTGGACCTTTGTTCCATACTCAGAGCAGTTGGTTTTCAGTTAGTGTATTAGCAAAGATTCTCTAAAGAAACAGAATTAATAAGATATTTATTTATTTATCATAAGGAATTGGCTCACATGATTGCAGGACTAGGCAGGTCTGATTTCTATAGGAGAGGCCACAAGCTGGAAACTCCCCTAAAGGTGATGTGGAAGTCTGCCAAGTCCACAAGGGGAAGGAAACTAGTTGTCTAGAAATTCTGGCAAGAGCCAATTTGCAGAAGTTGAGGCAGAAATTCTTCTTATGACTTCTGATAGCCTCAGTTCCGGCTTTTAAGACCTTCAACTGATTTGATGAAGAGACTCCTCCTATTGCTGAGGGCAATCTCCTTTGTTGATTGTAGATGCAATTCCCATCTATAAAATGTCAAAAATACCCTCACAGTAACAAGCAGGCCAGTGCTTGATCAAACAACTGAATACTATAACCAAGTTGACACATGGAAATTAACCATCACAGTTAGTGTAGAGAATTTGGAAGACTGCTAAGCCAAAACAACTGTACATATTGAACTGGATGTGAAAACAGACTATAAAGATTTTACTTAGTGACAATCCTGTGGTCTGGTGAGTTTGCAAAGTGAGGCTGCAAACTTACTGGTCATTGATTTCAGGAAAGTTTTGCAAAAACAAATTGAATTCTTCTGCCTTTCTGTTCAGATGGTTACACCATTCCCCTGGAGAATGAAGCAATGGAGAATGAAGCAATGGCGCAGCTAGTGCTTTAAGGATTTGTGAAAAGTAAAATTTCTTGTCTGTGCATATACTGGTCTTTTCTATGCTTCGAATAACTCACATTTACACACCAATTCAGTCAAATAACCCAGCCAGTAATTCAGCATTATAATCTTTGAAAAATTACAAAAAAGAAAGAATAAAAGGAAATAAAGAAAACCCTCTCTCCCCGCCAGCTCCCCACCCCCAACCTCCAATACCACCAAAAGCTTCCACAGTCTTAAGTTTGCTTTCCATTAAGACAGTGGTTAGACAGCAGCTGTTCAGCCTTTTAAGAGAATACACGATATGGTAATAAACATCATTTCAGAAATATGCTTTTTGTCCACTTTACTAGGAAGCACAATAATGAACTCTGCATGTTCATTACACTTTTTACTCCGGGCACTGATTTTAATGAGGGCCCCACTGCAATTGGTTCACTCCCTACCTAGCAAATGGAAATGTTTGTTTTGTCTTTTCAATTCCAGCCACCCTTGACTTGAATTCTTTTATGCGGTGTATTGTAAAATGCTCTTTGAAGTTCATGTGTCATCCATTTAAAACGAACACCGCAGGTCGGCATGTGCTGCTCCTGTCTCCAATTGTGCTTGGTGTCCCAGTTTCTCTGGGAAGGTTCAAATCTGACAATGCCCTTAGCTTATGGGCTAGAAATCCATGCATAATGCTGGGTTTACCAGATAGGGTCTGAAATTTGATGGCAGGTAGCTTGCTGCTTGTGTAGGGCTTTCGATTTATAGGAAAATAGATTGTGATGCTGTCAAATGTCTTGAAAGGTACCTCCTGGATGTCTCATGAGACATATATGGTTTGCTGGTGTGCATAACAGTCCATGGGACTCCCCTTTCTCTATAGCACCAGACAGTCCTGGGGAAGGTATGGAGAAGATAGAGTGATTCAGGAAAGTTTTTTGAGGATGCCGATATGTGTGGAATTGGAATTTAAGGATATCCCAGTATATTTCTTGGGACTCTATTTGAGAGCCCACAGAAGCAACCAGCTATGTCCCATATGCTAACGTTGGATCTGGACATCTTAAAAGTTACGAGTAAAATATTCTTTGGAGACCATGTCCTATGCTCTGCATAGCCGTGATGCTGTATGGTTTGCATGGCACTGTTTTTCCTCTTCTCTTTTCTATTCATTTGATCCTTACAATATGGTTCTGAAGTTGAGACTAACATTTCTATTTTCTAAACAACAACAAAGCATGGGCTTTGGAGGAGTGATATTGGGTTCAGAATCCTGTCATCTCATCTAACCTCCCTGAGGATTAAATAAGACAACCTGTGAATGGGCTTGGTACAGTGACTGGCACATAATAGGAGCTCAGTAATTATTTGTCCCATCCTTCCCCTTCATCCTATCTTTACTAACTGGAAAGATTAGCTTCAGGGAGAGAGGCTGACTGTAAAGCTGAAGCTCAGCACTATTTGTATATTGAATAATCAAGGCAATGGGTTTTTCAGTTTGGTTCTGATGATAATCAGGGAGGGACAAAGTTGGGCTTGCAGAGCGTAAGGGTGAAATTAGTCATGGAAGAGAAGCAAACCACAGGGCACCAAGTAATTAAACCAATGTTGCTTTAATTATTGCTATAACTAATATATTGACGTTATTTATAGATGAGTTGATGTATCACATCAAATATTTTCTTTTTATGTTATAAATTTATCTGAGTCTGGGGCCAGTTAACTTTCTGACCTTGAGCCTCTCATTTATAATGTCAATTGGTTGGACCAGTCACTATCGAGTTGAAGGAGATTCTAAAATCACCTTGCCTTCTTCTTCATTTTACAGACAGAGCACAAGTGACTGCTTCAAGATCAAGCAGATGAAACTGGACCTGAACCCAGATCTTCTCTTTTGCCACATGGCTTCTTAGCCCTGGAATAATGCACTTTCCATTATATATTGCAGGTACGTCATTGACTTATTTCTGTGAGTTAAAAAGAAGAGGCGATAAATTGAAATGTGTGGACCTTATCTGGATCCTGATTCAAACAAACAACTTTTAAATGACATTCGAGAGACTGTCATTTAAAAGCTGCAAATTAAACATTGGGCAGATATTAAGGAGTTATTATTATGCTTTTAGATGTAGTCATGGTATTGTGGGTATGTTAAGAAAAATATAGAGCTTATCTTTAAGACATCCATAGTGAAATATCATTGACTGAAATAATATGATGTCTGGGCTTTGCTTCAAATCATACAGAGGGCATGGGAAGTAGGGTGGGTACAGAAGAAATAAGATTTGCCGTGAGTTGATAATGGTTGATTTGGGTGATGGATACAAGAGGTTTATTGTGCTATTCTGTCCACTTTAAAATTTGTTTGAAATTTTCCATAATTAAGGAAAAATATAACTGGTTACATTTATGTGTACACTTCGTGTTTCCAGAGTTGAGGTTTCCATTTTGTCTTCCAATCTTGTGTGTGCCAGCAAACTGTAAGTTTCTATTTGTGTTTCTCTTATGAAATTGGTCTGCTTATTTCTGAAAGGCATTGTGAATCATAGAATTGCCTATATTTCCCTTTTTGTTTTGGTAGTTAGAAAGCTTAGGACAACATTTGTTTCTTCTTTTATTCTTTCAACAGAGCTGAGGTGACACTGAAATGGACTTCTCTGTGTTCTGCCAACTTTTCTACAAGCAGGGACTTTAAAGAGAGTTAACTTTGGAGGCTGTTATGGTGTAGTGATTAAAATCATGGGAATTAGACAGTCTGAACTTAGAGCTCAGCTTTGCCACAAATTCTTGACAAGTTAGTCTTCCTGAGCCTCAGTTCAAGCATCTTTGCAATGGGAATAATAATAGAACTCAACTCAGAGATGAATGTGAGGATTAAATGAAACAATAATTCTGTGCCCTTAGAAACAGGCTCTGGTACGCGGAAAAGACTCAATACGTTTGCTTTTATTATCAACAAATAATTATTGAGTGCTTAGTATGTGCTGAATGCTAGGCTGGGAAGGGGGCTTTCAGTGGTGTCCTAGCTTTGCTTTGGATTATATTGTACTTTGTTACAATTTTTTTCTAATTCAATAATTTTTAACTTTATCTTTTTTGGTTGTATTTTATGTTTTGTATAAGTATCCATAAATTATTTTCAGAATAAGGTAGGTTATAAATAAAATAGTGCTTCTGGGATTATGTTTATGCCTAATTCTAGGCATATTCTAAGAAATAATTTTGGGGGTAAAGTAATTGATACTTTATCTTCAGGTACTTGCATAATTTTAAATTCAAAAACACAGTGGTGGGAGAACCAAAATCTATAGTCAATGAATGCTGGAATTTGAGAAAGAGAGAATTGCTAGGTTTCTAAATTGAAATGTATCTCTTAACTGGTACTTAACCCCTCTGTTCCCCCTCCCCACCCCCCCACCCCCTGCTGCTTTTATTTCTTCATATCTTCAACACTTCCTATTTAATTTCTATCCTTATTTAATTTTACCTGATTTTTAAAAACGTCAGTAAGGAAATCAGCTACGTCATTAATCTATCAGACCTCTAATTGATTTAACAAGGTTTGACCCATAGTCGTAAAGAACTCTTTTCACTATTATGGAATCCGCTGATGGATATTAGCTTAGTGGTTGGTCCAGGACTGACAGGGCATTCTCAGATACACAGTAATGGATGAGTCTGCCTATGCATGGATTTCTAGATCCTACCTAAATCACAACTTGTTAGGTATGCTGTTTAAGAAAATAACATGCATCAAGGATGGATCACATTTAAAAACCACCATCAGTTCAAAATGAGCAGATTTCAATAAAACACATACAATAAGCAAACACCTAATTTTCAAAGAGTAACTACAATTAGATAATATATTGTATCAGTGCCAAATTTCCAGATTTTGATAAATGTACTGTAGTTGTGTAAGAAAATGTCTTTGGTTTTAGAAAATATACATCGAAGAGTTAGGGGTAAAGGGAAATGATGTGTCCAGCTTGTTCTCAAATGGTTTAGAAAGAGAGAGCCCAAATGGTGAAAAATGTAAAATTTGGTCAATCTGGATAAGGTATATGGAAGTTCCTTGTTCTAGTCTTGACGTTTTCTTGTAAGTTAAGATTATAAAACGTAACTAAAGACTTCTTTACTTAAAATGGTGAGATATTTTCAGGAGTGATGTTTCCCTCTAGAGATTATTTTTCCCTCAGATTGGAGTCGCTGTTAAAGGCCTGCTTCTCTGCCCACAGTCAGAGGAAATGCCTATGAACACTGGTGCCTTTGGGCATCCCATATTAAGCTTAGTATGGGAACGGGACATGGAAGAAAGGATGCAAAATAAGGCAAGTTTCTGGCATTGAAAGGCCGAGTGAACTTTTAATGATGACATGATCATCACAAACCAGTTACAGGGAACGTCCTCATTTCACAGATCATAGAGTAAGAAAGTTTTAATAGCTAATTCCAGCACTTCCTCTCGCCTGGAGCACAATATTTTGGTAACTAATCTGAAAACAACAAGCCAGCTCCTTCACTAAAGTTAAAGTGAAGTACAATAATTGTGCTGGGTTGTGGCAAAGGGGTCTTTCCACCATCTACCACCCTCCTCAACAGCAAACCACTAGAGTAAATTTCAACCCACACCTGAAGCTGTACATTGAGAGGTTTTCCCAAAGTGGGTTAATTACCCGATCGTCCCACATGTGGGAAGATATATCGTAAGGGTAAAATCAACTTTTTCCACTTGAAGCAAGCATTGCTAGTATTGCTATCCCCTGAGTTTATATTTTATGATCATTGTGCTTCGGGGCACGTGACTGATGGTTGAGAATCTATGAAAATACATACAAATGATCAGAAAAATTAGAGTGAAGTCTTAGAAATTGTAAGTTAAAATACCAGTGGAAGATGGATTAGTGGTCATTTAAAGCATTTATTGGAAAAATGCTAGCTCCTTTATACACCCCAATTTCGATGTGTCCTTAATCTTAATCTGCATTCCCATAATGTGAACCAATTGTAAACAGAACTTCTTGGAGATGTTATTTTTTAGTTAAGATGTGGCCCAATTGAATAACAGTGGGTTTTAACTCATATTCCTAAAGTATTTATAAAGAGAAGAAACCAGAAGCCGGAGTTGGAGAAGTCCACACAGGAAGAATCTAGAAGTCAGCAGAAGCTGGAAGAGCAGACCCAAGGAGGGAGAGATGCAAGCCAAGGAACCCAAGGATTGCTGCAAGCCAGTGCCAGAATGCTACAGACTCCAGGAGAAAGCAAACCCTGCCATTATCTTGATTTTAGACTTCTTCAACCCTCAAAACCACCAGCCAATAAGTTCCTGTTGATTAAGCCAACCTAGTGTGTAGTATTTGTCATAGCAGCTTGGCAAAAAAAGACAACTCCGCAGAAGTGAAGTAAGAACCTATTGCTGAAGCCTAGTTCTTCACTGACCCTAGGAATCGGGGTTTCTGGTCCCAGCCGGCTGGGATATGGTGGAAGAGCTGCCCAGCGAACTGGGCCCCCCACCCCTCCTCTCCAACCCCCGTTTGTCTAGCCTCTTGGTCATTAAAGTAGGCACTTTATTGCTCCGTGTGGAGCCACGTGCAGTTCTCTGGATCTGGATGGTGGTGAGTTTGAGAGGCCGGCGAGGGCTGGTTCTCCCAGGGCTTCCTGGATGTGGCTGTGATCTGGAGACAGAGCTGCCTCCCATGCCCCCAGCCTCCAGGCGGACCTTGGAGCTCTCATCTGATGAGCATGGAGGGTAGGGCCCCCGGGCTTGTCCAGACCTAGGACCACTCACGTGCAGACTGCAGCTGCCCTGGCAGACCCCCTCCTCCCCATGCCCGTGGGCATCCCTGTGGGCCAGGAATGGACCCTCTTGGTAGTTTTGGGTTTTGTTTCTTTTGTTTTGTCCTTCTTTCACCCTCCTTCCTGATTTAAGTGCCCCTGTATGTGTATATTTAGTTTGTTATTAAAGTGGAGTAAAAGAATGGAAAAACAAAACAAAACAAAAACACCTATTGCATGCAATGTGCTATAGGAGAAATAAAAGGGAAGAGTAACAGGAAAAGGAAGAATAACCTGTGATCAGGTTGCTTGTAATTCTAATGGAGATAGAATATGAACACAGCTAAGGCAACAGAAGGCCTAATATTGTGCAGTGAAGAGTGCTAGTCCTAGAGTCAGTGATCTCAGCTCAGTCCCTCATTAGCTGTGTGGCCCCAGAAAACGTCTCCACCCTCCCTAGTCTGCCATTCTCTCATCTGGGTATGAGAGGTTGTTTTGTAGTTTCCCTTCTAACTCCAGATAGAACTTTCTCCAATTACATTATGAAAGTCTCTCTCTCAAGTGGTGATAATGTTGTTAGAAATTTGTTATATATGTGAAATAATTTCTCAAGGACCTACTAATCTTATACAAGAAATTGTTTCTGAAATTTTAAAATGATAGGCTAGTCTCTTGAAGTTTTTGGCAACCTCTACTCAGGTAGATTAGAAAACTCTTTTGAGTTTGTATTTTTAGCTTATTCTGGCATTCAAGCCCTGAGTCATTCTGTTTGAAAACAACATTGTTTTTTAAATGCCAGAACATGAAAGAGTCCTAACACATGTTTGCAAGGCCAATTAAAATGAGGTGCATATTATCACACCACTAAAGAAAAGAAGAGAATTTTAAAATTCAATTAAGTAAGAAGTGTGGGAAGCTCCCATGAGCGGTGACAGTAAATGCAAGGTTGTGCAACTATTACCTTTGTCTAATTTTTTATCACCCCAGGAAACCCCATACCTGTTAGTAGTTAAAACCCCCATCACCCCTTCCCTGCAGTCCCTGGAACTTGAGAACCTGAGGGTGGGAATACCTTCTCCCCCCAAAAGAAAAAGAGTTGGTAAAACATGCCTGCATGATTGCTATTTCTTTGTGTTACAGATCACAAACTTTGGTTTTGCTGATTTTCACCATACAGATAAGCCCACTTTAAGAAATTCTGATCTGTGAAAATCCCTCCTTACAAAACACATCAGTACCAGAATGATCATTTCCTTGACAAGATTTCTTTATACAGCCAGCCCCGTAAGCACATGGAAAGTATGAGCTGATTCCCCAAACACGTTTACTGTTCAAAGTGAAGTATAGTAAAGTAAAGATCTCAAAAAAACAATCAAGCCAGTAAGCAAGCACCAAATGGAAACTTTTCAAAACTCAGAGATGGTAAAATACAGAATTGTTTAGAAAGTTAATTCCATGGAGTCTCAAGACAAAATTACAGGCCTAGTGTTTTCAGCAGCAATATATTAGGTCCACAATCTCTTAGATGCAATTCTGAAATAGAAAAAGCTTGGAAAACTAATTTTTCCCTCAAATCATTTGATGGTAAAATTTGAGCAGACATGAACATTTGGTAGAAAACCTGACTTAAAGTGACATGAGTGTATTCATCATCTATTTTTTCCACTTGATGTTGAATATTTATGCTTTTCACTGCAACATATTAATGTGTTTGATTATAGAGAGCTGTGCCAGACTCCTCTACCGTGTTATATAATATGCAGTGGTTACACGGTGTGGCAGTTTGATATTGTTTATGAATTCCAAAAATAGATATTGGATGATATTTGTAAACTGGTCTGTCCTTCCAGACATATTAGATTATATTGGATTCAGAGGTTTAACTTTTACCCAATTAAATAATGACTAAGGTATTGATTGGGCCACGCCAGTAGGATGTTGAGTCCCTGCCTAACCCTTGGTGGGTGGGGACTCACAGCAAAACTGCATTGCAGAGAAGGGAGGTTGGCATTTTAATGTTGGAGCCTGGGAAGTTATCCCACAGAGGAGCAGAAAGAAGGTTTGATTAGACATGGCAGAGGCCCCGAGATGAGCTGTTCGCCTGATAGTCTACAGATGGCCTTGTGGAGAGAGCAGAGCAGCTGAGCATGGAGAGAGGCAGGCCCCGGGAAGAGAGGAACCCAGGAAGCCTGAACCCTTGCAGATATCGGCAGCCATTTTGCTCCAACATGTGGCAATAGACTTTGGTGAGGGAGGTAACTCGTGCTTTATGGCCTGGTAATTCTAAGCATCTACCCCAAATAAATACCCTTTATAAAAACCAACTGATTTCTGGTATTTTGCATCAGCACCCCTTTGGCTGAATAATACACATGGATAACCTTTCTGTGGCAGTTTGATATTATTTATGAACTCCAAAAAGAGATATTATGTTTGTAAACTAGTCTGTTCCTCTGGGTGTGATAACCATTTGTTTGTATTAGACTCACCTGAGACA
>JAQZBX010034200.1:0-25080 GCA_029593785.1 Cabassous unicinctus
GTGTGTGTGTGTGTGGTCTCTTTTACTCCATTCCCTTTCATATTAGTTTCAGTTTAGTTATCTTTATCTGGCAGTATCCACTTTAATGCTTAATGAGTGGTTCCATTTGTGTTCATTTCAGAACCATAAGAGCATTATGGAAATAAAGCCCACCACTGAAAATTAAACAAAAGTATATGCAGTGGAAATGGTTTTTAAAGTATTTTAGGAATGAAATGTAACAGCCTCTATTTTTTCCCTAAGTTAGGTATGGTACATAAAAATTACAAGGCAGTTGCTTAAATCAATTTTATGATATACCCCAAATTCACAGAAATACCAGAATCCACATCTCTGCATTCACTTACACCTCTATCCATTAATCCAAAAAGTCCAGCACACTTCTTTTCCTCAAAAGCAAACTTAAAGAGCCAGCTCTCATGCCAAGTCCTATAAAACACCAGGTCTGAGAAAACCTCCCACTCAGGAAAAAATGCCAATAAATAGCTCAAAAATAAGTTGGCATGAATATTCATTTCCTAGGGTTGCCATAAGAAATTACAACAAACCAGGTGGCTTCAAACAACTGAAAGGTATTGTCTTTCAGTTCAGGAGACCAGAGATCCAGAACCAAGGTGTTGGCAGAGCCATGCTCCTCTGGCAGCTCCAGGGAGCATTTTTTAGCTTCCCGTGTGGCTGGCAAAGCTGGGTGTCCCGTGGCTTGGGGCAGCATCACTCCAGCTCTGCCTCCATCTTCACATGGCTGTTTTCCCTCTGTGTGGGTGTCCATGCCCACATTCCCCTCTTCTTATAAGACACCAGTCACCTGAATCCAGTGTGCTCGCATCCTAACCGGACTTCATATGCACAGACCTTATTTGCAAAGGTTCTGAATGGACATGAATTTTGGGAAGACTGTTCATCCCAGTACAGCATGGTTGCACAAATTGGCTTAAAATTGTTACCTCTTGAAACTTCTTGCTCTTCTACTTGACCACACTCAGATTATTTTTTTCAAAAATATTTATGATATATACTTACTGTCATCCTGACCAAACAAAAGTTTGATAACTTAAAATCCTTATAAACAAATGTCTATGAAAAGGAAAAAAAAAGAAATAGAAATGACTAGTTTAACCATGAGAATTTCTCCTTCTAGACTATATTAAACTTAAATGTAGTCTAGCAAATTAAAAAAAAAAAATCAAAACTCAGATGTGTTATTAAAACAAAAATGCTGAAAGATGTGATTTCTCACATATCAAGTACATGGGTTTCAAGATTTTCACAGTTTGGGCATTTTCTTAATTTAAGCATAGTAAGTATTGAACAGAAGAAAAATTTTCCACTAGGTGTAATCTTGTTCATTTCCATTGATTTGTCAGAACAAAGCTAATTCTGTGGGACTCTATACTCCAGGGTCCCACCCAGACCTCAGAAACAAAGAATAAGCCCTGCCTTATAGCTCTGTACAGCTGGAGTATAACAAACCCTTGATTTTCTTACTCTCTTTTAAGAAATGGCAAATATTGGATAACTACTAAAAACAATGGTTTTCTAGGTTTGTTAGGATGTTGGTCCACAAATTCATTTAACAGTGTTTTAGTTTTCCTAACAAATACAAAACAAATACCATGCAAGGGGTTGGCTTAAACAGTGGGAATTTATTAGCTCATAGTTCTGAAGCTAGGAGAAGTCCAAATCAAGCATCATCAAGGAGATACTTTTTTTCCAGAAGACTGGTGTCCTGGGCTGGCTGCCGGTGATCCTTGGTCCTTGGCTCCTCTGACACATGGCAATGCACATGGCAGCCTCTCCTGGTCTCTCCATTTTCTTCTGGGTTCCACTTAATTTCAGTTTCTTGCTTCCTGTGGCTTTTTCTCACTCTGAATTTTATTCTGCTTATAAAGGACTCCAGCATTAAGGCCCATCCTGGGCCACACTGTAACTGAAGTTGCCTCATCAAAAGGTCTACTAATGGATTCACACCCTCAGGAATGGATTAAGTTTAAGAGCATGTTTTTCTAGGGTACATACAGCTCCAAGCCACCACAAACAGGTTGGATTTTTTTTTTTTTAATTCAAGAAAACAAACATCTGAGGGTCCTCATTTCTTTGATGTTGTAGTTACAAAAACAAATATATACTCTTCCTAACCAGTTTTGCTCACAGGAGATACACTCTAAAGGGGCCATTCTAGTTGAACAAAAGTAAGTAGGTGAAACCCTTCTCCAATGAGGGACCCCATGACCAAGATGGAGCTGAGCCCCAAGTTCATCGCTGTCTCCTGTGGTCACAGCAAGTGAAAATCTAAGCAATTGCTGTTTTGCCTTAAGTCACTCCCAAACAGTATTTCAAATGTAATAATAAACCATCTTCAAAAAAACAATCCATTGCAATAGCTTTCAGAACAATATTCAAACATGATTTCAAGGCTCCTCTCAAATTAAGAATTGGCTCTGTTAAAACTGCCAACATCCCAGCCCACTTGAAGCACCCCTTGCCCCTGTGGCCGTGCCCTGGTGGTGGGCAGGGGGCAGCACTGGCCCCATTCTCTATCCCAGGATGGAGCCGCATGTACCCTTGCCCTCCCTTCGAAGGCTTGTTCCATCCTGGAGGCTGCCTGGATTTCTAGGCAACCCATTGATCCATTAGTGTGTTTCTTTTTCAGCTACTCCTCTCAAATCCCTTTTCCCTTAAAATGTGTATTGAATCCCCTCCGGAGGACAGCATCTGGACGGCAGGGCAGGGTCCCTTGGCCTGTGAGGGCAATGGCCTCAGATGAGGTGGCAATGGGTGGGCCAGTGTGAGGATGTTTTTCAAAATACACGTATTATCACAAAAATGTCCATGTAGAAAATTTGGAAAATTAAAAAGTCAAGGTGAAAATGGCCATTTAAAATATTTTGAAATCCTTCCCTATTTCTGCATTTTTCTAATCTGTCCATTGATTTGTTAGCACCCTTTAAAAGACGACAATTTCAGGATCTGATATAGCTGGTTCTTAACAGCTTTCTGGCAATAATCAAAACCTATTTTTCTGCATAAGTTCTGAAGTCAGCTCTTCCTTTTTTGCTTCCCAAGCAGCCTCCCTCCAAAGCCACAGGCTTGAAGAGCCAACCCCTGGGGCTCTGGCTGGCCAGAGAAAGGAGCACCAAAGGCAAGTGGGCAGGCAACTCAGAAGCCAGTGGAGAGGTCTTCTCAGAACCTTAGAACTCTCAGTACTGTCAGTGGGAGAAAGGCTGTAACAGGCTAAATCAACATATTTATAATGTCAGATGTGGATAAGTGGTATGGAGAAAACGAACAGGAGGTGGTAAGGGGTGCTATTTCTTGTCAAGGTGCTTGCAGTCACTTTTGATGAGTGTTGGTGAGTCTTGAGTGTGCCATGTCTGGATTTGCCTAGAGTGCTTGGAGGGGAGTAGAAGATAAAAGTTATGAGCACAACCTGGGTTGGGAATGGCCGGGATGGATGGTGGAGGGCCTTGCAGTTAGTTCTGAGGGCACCAGGGCTCGTTCTCCGGGGAATAGGGAGCTAGTGGAGGTTTTTGAAATGAATGGTGACGTGAGAAAACGATGGTACAAGAATCACATCCAACAACCATGTATTGGGAGAGAAGGCTTTTTGCAATTGCTCAGGAGAAAGCGGAGGGCCTTAAATTAGGAACTGACTGTTGGAACGTTTAGTTTGGAATAGGTGTGAGACATTTGGAAGACGTGATCCACAGAAGACGGAGACTAAAGTCCAAAGTGGCACTGGGGTTTCAAATGCAGGAAACTGAGGGTGCGCTGCAGCCTCAGCTAGGTACAGAGAGAAAGAAGAAATTGGTGAAACTTTTATATGGGTCACACAGATTTTGGCATGCAGACACCACATCAAGGAGAGGTAATCTGAAATACTTTTAAGTTTCTTAAGGCCCAGTATCTGGTTTAGATGAGAAATAGTCTTTACGTTTTCAAAATTAAAACTCCATTCTTAAGATTTGCTCATTTAATGCAGAGTGCCCGGTGGATACATATTGAATTAGCATGCTAACGTTTCCAATTTATATTTAATTTGCAGTATCACATTTCAGTATAACTTTCTAAGGCATTCTCAGGCCTTTATTAAATTACATCAGAATAAGTGAATCAAGAACTCATATTTACTTTCTAGTTCAAGGTCCTACCTCTAATTATTCTTGTGTTGTCTTAGATTATTGCTTTTTTACCTACACTATTTCTTAACTTTAACATTTGATTTCTCATTACCCTGTATCCACATTCGACTGAAGAAACTAACAAAACTAAAATCTGGGACAGCTTGTCATATTTTGAGGCCTTGAGGAACATTTTTAATTGTAGTACCCAGTTTCTCCAGAAGGGAGAAATAAAGCAAGGTTTGACCAAAGCATTCCTTCAGTCCATCTCATCCGTTCACCTCTGAGTCTTAATTTTCTACTGATCTCTACCCTTTGGGTGCTTTTTCTGGCTTTTATGTAGGTCAACTTAAACTTCACACTTTGCAACAGCTTCCATTACATGAAAAAATGAGTGATTTTGATGATATCGCCTTGTCATTCCTTGTTTCTGTCAGTTTAGGCAAAATACTATAACAGACAACCCCCGAGTCTCAGTGACTTAACATAAAACAAAGCTTTATTTCTAATCGAACATGGTTGTACCCACCACCCAGCTTAAGAAATAGAAAATTACCAGAAGCTTAGAGGCCCCTGTAAGTACCCCCACTCCTCAACCAACTCTCAGTACTTCCCCCTTGAGGGCTCACCACTCTTCTAATTTTGTGTTATCCTTTCTTGCCTTTATATAAAAAACTGTACCACACTAATATAATTACCAGATGGTTATGTCTAGTGAGGAATCCTTCCTCAATGCTATTTTTTAAGTTTTCATAATTAGCCTTGCTTATTTTTTCCAAGTGAACTTCAGAATGAGCTTGCCTAATATACCTCATCACCCAGCAAAAGCAAAATGAAAACAAAGTCACTGGTATTTTATTTGGGATCCCATTAAATATATAAATTAGCTTAGAGAGAAGGGATGCCTATCCAAGACCACTTGTTTAAGGCTTCTCTTGTATTATATACACATTTTCTTCTGGTAGGTCTTGCATATTTCTTTCTCTATAGAACAGCTTTTTATCAAAGGTCCATTAAGTGTTTATTATTTAGGATAAAATTGTCCTGAGACCCTGCATACACAGTCAATGATTAAAGAATTGTAGGACTGCTAATGTCCTTCTATTCATCTTAATTAACCGTCTGTAAAAAAATCTATGGTTCTTCAAAAGAGATGGCAGTTTGGCAGTAGTGCTATGTAGTACAAAAACATTTGTAATTAAATTGGTCCTAAGGACCCCATAATTCCTGAAACTAAAATTGCTAAAGTCACAGGTGGAAGGATATTATCTCTTTAAAATGTCCTTTGCTAGAGGTAGAGCAAAGATTAAATATTGTCCATTATGTTAAAACAAAATCAAGCTCTTTGCGAAAAGAGATATAAACTTCATTTAAACTCAATTTGAGTTTGTCTGAAAGCAAGAATTTGAAGACTATCCTTGTTTGCTCACATCAAGACTTCTTAATGTGTTCATTTCTTTCAGGTGCTTCATATTTTCTGATAAATACAGTTAACCTTCACTGATAAAATACATGAGTGAGAGGAATTATTTGAGTGTATCATGTTACACATTAAACATAATAGTCACATTTTCATGTGAAAATCGTTATGCAGAAGCCAAATTTGTGAAGTTCTCTGAAAGTGTTACCTAAATCTCTTTAAAACAGCGTGAAGCAGACTTCTTGGATTCCTGCTACCGTTTTGGCTTGAGTGCTAAGGAGAGGAGACGAGAAGCCACGTGTAAATATAAACAGTGGGTGGTGAGCTCAGAAAGCCCCAGTGTCCACCCTGCCTGGTGCGTATGTGCTGACCACGGGAATGTCTCGTGTTCTTAGAACTGATACAATTTGTCTCACTTGATAAGGTGAGGCAGTTGAATGAACATCAGCTAGGCTCTCTACACTCGAATGTCCTTGGAAATAAGCCCTTGGGAGAGGAGCTCCAGGACCGGACCCGCCAGCGGGGAGGAGCTGCACTAGTGAGGAGCAGACCCCCTCCACGGCAGGAGCAGCGCTGGGGCGAGAAGGAAGCCAAGAAGGAGAGGAAGAGGGTGTCGGGGCAGAGTCCGCTGCGCACCTCCCCAGTTTTTTTAAAGGAAGATTTGAAGGCTACACTTGGTGGCTCAATAGTTGTTAAGCAGCCTCAAAACGCCCTAATTATAATAATGTGCTGGGAACCAACCCCACATGGAGGTTTCTCCTCCAATGGGCTGCTGAGTCCAGGGACACCAGCATCAGCTACGCCAGAGACCCTGAGATCAGCCTCATGCCTCAGGGGCGCCAAGGGAAACCCCAGGCGGCGGGAACCAGGCATGTGGACTTTTGGGGACACTGCCCTCTGGTGTGGCCCTTCCCAGGTGTCCTTTCTGTGCCACAAAAGCCTGTCACTTGACCCCTATGGTCAGTCAAGGGAAGGCTGGGGTCAAAGTCCCCTGAGCCATCACAGATACCCCCCAGCACAAAGAGAAATCCCAGGGGAGTGGTGTAGCTCAGTGGTTGAGCACCTGCTTCCCATGGCGGAGGTTCCGGGTTCAATCCCGATAGCTCCTAAAAACAAATCACAGACTCATCTTCCAAGTGCTGTCGATTCAGAACTTGAGTTGTTGCTTATGAATGTGCCAAATGTAGAGAGCTGTGTGAAAAATGGTAAAGAAATGGAGTTGACACATTTGGAAGTAAACATATCCAAACCATTAATCTAGTTGAAGAGTAATAGGATTTCAAAGGACTTGTATGTCCTTCTGTATACAATTTATATTTTTCCAAAATTTAAAATACACATGCAATGCTTTTTTGTTTTGTTTTGCTTTTGTTTTTTAGGAGATTGAACCCGGGACCTTGTACATGGGAAGCAGGCACTCAAACCACTGAGCTATATCCGTTTCCCTGCATTGCTTTTATAATTAGAAAAGGTGAGTTTTTAAAATGAGGCAAGGAAGTCCTATATAATTTTTGCTTTCTAGTGTCACAACCGTACCTTTCATTTGGGGATGTAGTTGTCGTTTTCATGGGGGTGATGAATGAGCTATATTTCTGAAACCTGATTTGCCCCTACAGGTCAAAGAGAAAATAGACATTCCATCCAGTGTGGGCCACCAGGAACCCGGGGCTGCCTCGCCTCTTGAGGCTCTGCTGTGTGAAATGTCACACCGGTCACATCATCATCCTGGTGACTGACATTAGTGAAGTGCCTGCAACAAACCCAAATAATAGTAAATCTCTTTCCATCCTCATTCTGCTGAAGGGTCCGGTGGAGGGGCAGGCTTACCCAGGCACCACAGTCTGGGCCACAATTTCAGATGGCCTTGTCCTCTTTCAGTTATTAAGTTGTAACACCACCAAAAGCGCTGATCTAACTTAGGAAATACATACATACACACATACATACAACATACATGCGTACATAAGGAAGAACTGATGTGGATTCCTTGACTCATGGCAGGGAAGGAAAACCACACATAAGTATACATATAAATATATGTTTATTATATCTATATTGCGTATCAAATTAAAAACACTGTCCAGTGGTTAAGGACTGCTAATTTCTGATATTTCTGTGAATTTATTCCAACTAAGGGGTGAGGGAAACCCTCCCCAGGGGTGGCTGTGAGAACAAGGTGCAGGCTCTGCTGCACTTCCTCCTTGTGTGTTCAGAAGATGTCATGGGCTTCTATCATTGTCATAGAGCTAAGGGCTTATTACTGCAAGTTCCATGGCACTCTGTTGAAGCTTTCTCTGGCTAAACAGCAAGTCTGGCCAATAGCCAAGGCAGGTAGGATATGCCAGGGGATAGATGTCCCCCACTGCTTTGCTCACCCCTCAAACAATGACAGATGGGAGCTGGTGGCTGAATCCCCCAGCTTCCTTGTCCATCAGCTGGACCCTCTTGAAGCATGTTCTACAGCAGTAATTTGCTCATCGGTCCACCTGAGTTGGCTTCCTTCCTTCCCTTTTTCCTTCCTGACATCCCTTCAGGTTACTTCCTGGGATTTCCTCCCTGATATACCACTTGCCCCTCCATTTTAGTTCTGGAGCCTACTGGTGAGTAGGCCACTGTTGTCCCATGCAGACCTAGCTAATGTGGCTATCCCATGGGTCAGAGACTCAACAGTTTCAGAAAGTGCTTTATCTTTCTTTCTGCAGTTCCTCAAAGTTTAGCCTGAACGTAGAGAATCTTATTTTATTTAAATAGAATTGGAAATATCTGCTGGTGGTGTCACCCCAGCAGTGGAATTTGCTTTGTTGCCAAGCCTTCATGCCGCTCCTTCTCTCCCGCAGAGTCCTCTGAGTCAATAGCCCAGTGGATCAGGTTTGCTAATCCCCTGACCTTCTAGCAAAAAGAGAAACTGCCGGAGTAGACCTATGTGGCAAAGTTCCCATGCCGGGCTGTATTAGGTGCATGTTCTGATGTTTGCAGCATTTCACTATTAATAGTTCCCCAAGTGTACATTGTCCAAGATACAGAGGTGAGATGGGCTTGGCCCTGGAACCCAGGAGGGAAAACCCTATTTGATAGGCAGGGTGGTAGCAAGCTTTCCTGAGTAAATGCTTGTATCCTGACTCAAATGGGTTTTATTCATCTGTGGGAATAGACTGAACGAAACTGTGCTGGTGATGGGGTTTTATTATCACCTAGAAACATGTGGGTATCTATGGCCAGAGGCATTGTTGAGTCAGGAATAATGGAAAGGCAGCTGATGTTGGTATTATCTGAAGAATATAAAGGTGGGAGGAAATTACTCTGTATTGATCGCACCTGAGTGAATCACAGCCCACCTCTCCATTTCAAAGCTCATCTCCTTTGCTGTTGCTGAAACAACAACTCCAGTTCATTAGTGCCCCACTGCTTGCTAGATTTCCTCTATCCAGGGAGCTGTTGGAGCATCTCACAGGCAGAACTCCCACCTGCTGCAGGTGTAAAAAATGAAAATGCATTTGGTTTTCCCTGTCCGTTTGCTAAAGATTTTATGGTTTCTCTTAACAGTAAATATAATGATGAGTAATTTTTAAAAACTTCATAGCATAAACATATGTCACTATGGAGGAGATAGCAAGATATTGATATTATTGATCCAATTTCTATTACTTATGAGATTTGCTTCTAAAGAGCTGTAGTTTACTAATCTATGTATATGATACATAAAACAGATTTATGGATTTATTTTTGCCCCATATCATTTTTCCTAGCACTTTAATAGAGATGGCTGGAGTTGTGAATGTCTAATATTTGACAATTAATACCCTGTTTTCTCCCCCTTGGAAATTCTGATTTCCAATTCTCCAGCTACTAGAGAGAATATGTCTGTCATCTACCAAAATAAAATCGTTTTTAAATGGCTAGTAATCACTTTTCCATCATCTACGCTTTGTATTATTTGAGACTTCTGAAAAGCCACGAGCCAGTGGTCATTTGCATTCTTAATAAAGAACTTGACCCATATTTGTTGTAGGAATGAATAAATTCATTAATAAATGAGAGCACTACTTCACCCTAAAGTGACTTCTGAATTATCAAAGATTATGAAATTATTTTCTTTAACCTACATTGTGTGTATTTCTTGCAATCTATTCTTCATTTATATCTGTATTCATGAATATAACTTATTAACTAAACACTAAAATTTCCTAAGCCTTTATACCCCTTGAACTTATTCACTACTGTAAAGTAATAATATAAACATAACAAAACATATATATTAGGGAGTTATTATTCACATTAGAAATTCCCCTCTTTTGCTAAGCAAATGAAAGCAATTCTGTTTTGTTCATACCTCATAAAAAATACATTAATAACTTATTTATAAAAGCAGTAAAACCTCTGGCTGAGAGCTGTGAGGAGGACATGTAGCAGGGGCTCGTGAGACGATGTCCAGGAGGAGTTAGCTGTGATGTCCTGTGGCAGGGGTCCTCAAAATCACCTTCAGTTTCAGTGATTCCCTCGAAGAACTCACAGACCTCCATAAAGCTGTGATGCTCATAGATGTGATTTATTACAGTGAGATGATCCAGATTAAAATCAGCAAAGGCAATAGGTGAAACCAGGTGCAGCCTTCCAGTTGTCCACTCGTGGTGGTGGTCTATGGACAGCACCTAATTCTCTGAGTACTCACGTGTGACAGTACGTATGAAGCATGGACAACCAGGGCAGCTTGCCCAAGCCTCAATGTCCAGAGGTTTTATTGGGGGTTGGTCACATGGGCACAGAGTGCCCACCTGGCTGACCTCAGTTAGTTTCCAGCCCCTGGAGAGGACAGACTGAAACCGCAATGCTCAAGACCCCAGGTAAATCAATCACATTGTGAGTGTGTCCTATCTAGCATAGCCCGAAGCCCCAGGAAAACAAAGACACTATTGGGCAGGACATTCTTGGGGTTTAGAGGCTGTTCAGAAGGAGCCAAATCCTTGCTTTGAAATTTGCAGGGTTTGAACATCCCAGCCTACTGAGTTAACCCTTTAACGCACACACCTGCAACCATATTGTCTTCCCTGTGCTCAGGATGGAAGGGCTACAATTTGGGAGAAAAATGAGCCATCAAGGAAATGAAGCAAAACAGAAAGAAATCCATTTAGAGGCATTTGAAAAAAAAAATGGGAGGAAATTTGTTTAAGCTGTGGGTATGAAGCATTAGTAGCTACTAATGATTAGGAAAATGTGGATCACTTAATTTTGTGGGAAGATGAAAGGTTCCATGTTTGGTCTTTAAAATGATGCTGGACTAAATAATTTGCTTCCAGATAGGATGTTGTATATCCCGGCATGAGGACATCGGTCCTGCTGATAGCAACTAGAAAAATTGTTTGGGTGTGAATGAAAAAGATTACATTTTAAAAGGCAATGGTTAGCTGTAAAATCTCCTGTAGCCTGGTGTCCTTAGGACACAAAGACCTGCAGGTAGTTTGTGCCTGAAAACAAATTAGGCCAGAGATGAGAGCCCTAGAGCAGGGGTTCTTAACCTTTTTTTATTCCACGGACCCCTTTGCCAGTCAGGTGAAAACCACAGACCCCTTACTAAGTCCATGCTATACTGCACATTATTTAATAAATATATCACATCCACACCAATACATCCCCACAAGAATAATGTTTTTTTTAATTTCAATTCAAGCTCATGGACCCCTTGTTAAGAACCCCTGCCCTAGAGGAAGGAGTGAATGACCCTGAGGATATCTATTTTCTTTTAACCTGAGAGTATATTCCACATTTGGCCAAAGGCCCCTGCTGGGGCATGGAGACCTTTGCATGGCACTGGAGTGGCAAAGCTGGAGGCCTGAGGGATCAACTCACAGGGCGGTTCTTCTGCTCAAGGTACTTGCCAGATCTTGAAGCTATTGGCCGGTCTGCGCAAGAGCCAGCTAAATAAAAGAAATGAGTCTTCTTCAGCCATTCAGAAGACCACTAGACTGGCACTTGAAAGGTAGGAACAGAGGTGAGCCAGAGGCAGACTGAATCTTACTAAAATTTACTAAAACTGCAGTTCAGCTGTTGTGGCTGAACTGTACCCCCCCAGAAAGGTATGTTCAAGTCCAAACCCCTAATGCCTGTTGAATGAGACCTTACTTGGAAATAGGGTTTTTGCAGATGAAATCAAGTTAAGATAAGGCCATGCTGAGTTAAGCTGGGCCCTAAGTCCAATGACTCCTGTCCTTACAAGGAAAAAGAGATTTGGATACAGTAAAAAGACAGACATGTGAAGATGTAAGCAGAGATTGGAGTTACACCGCCACCAGCCAAAGATTGCCAAGAATTGCCAGCAACCACCTGAAATGAGAAGCCTCAAGGGAAACCCTTGATTTCAGACTTCTAGCCTCTAAAACTGAGACAATAAATCAGTTATTTTAAGCCACCAAGGTGATTTTTTATTGCAGCCCTAGGAATCTAATATACCAGCCCTGAACAAGCTCAAGATCTGACTGGTATAAGGAGAAACACAAATCTAAAAAACAAATATAAATGTTAAATTTTCCCTGGTGCCAAAAGGGAAAGAGAAGTTCTCTTCCACTTCTATTCAGTATTTCCTTTAGAAAACTGGAAATCCTAAATCTCTGTTTCTATGAGCTATATGTAAATTGTATTAAAAGCTAAATGAGCCTCTTGCCAGCTTTGCATCCCAGGATTGCCTTTTTTGGGGACCTGGAGCCATCTCTTGGAAATACCAACATCCAGGAGGTGAGATCTTGTCTCTACCTCTTGAGGCACTGAGCTCTAAGATGTAATTTCCTGCTTGTTGGAAAGAGATGAGAAATTTTATTTTTCCTTTTGACAAAGACATGTAACGTATATTAATGTGCTGCATCTGCTTGGCTACAAGAAAGGGTGAGACTTCTTTCTGACTCTGCAAGATCTTGAGTGGATTGCTAGTGACACACATTGCCATCTGGTTTAATGCAATAATAGTAATAATAATAATTTCATTCAAATAGAACTCTTCTTGCTCTTCAATCTTCATGGAGAGGTTTTCTAGGGTGGCAGGAGATTTTATTTTTAATCATTTTCTATTCCTGCCTAATGGAGGAATGAAGCCCACAACCTTTGAAGATGTCGGGATTCTCTGAGGTTATGTGTCACGCTGTCAAAATTACAGACATACAAAGTTGCAAGACAATATAACCAGTAACTGTGAGAAAAACACAACACTAGAAACAGTCACAGATGATCCAGATATTGACTTCAGCAGACAAGGACTTTAAAATATCTGATCAATGCATTCAAGAAATGGAGGAAAAAAAAGAGAAAGGAAGTGGAGGGCTTTATATCAGAGAATAGGGCTCTAAAAAATCAAACAAGCATTCTAGAACTGAAAAATACAGTATCTGAAATTATGGCAACAGTGGATGGGTTTAAGAGCAAATTGGATAGCAGAGAAGCCAGGATTATTGAATTAGGAGGCAGAGCAATAGAAAATACCCAAAAATATTACAGAGATAAAAACAGTGAGGAAAAACAATAAAATGACAAGAGACATGCAGGATGTGCTCAAAATTTCTAAGGTATGTGTAATTGGAGTCCTTACAGAAGAGTTGAATATTGATGCAGAAACAATATTCAAAGTATTTAAAGGGATATTAACCAAGAATTTTCCAGAACTGACAAAAAATAGCCCAGAAGTTTTAGTGAACCTCAAGCAGCTCACTAATATATATCTGTATATAATATATATGTGTATATATGTATATATATATATAATCACGTCTTGTGTGGCAGTTGGAGATTATTTTATGAATCCTAAAAAGAGAAAGGTTATGTTTATAAACTAATCTATTCCTTTGGGTGTGATACCTTTGTTTGCATTAAATTCAGCGGAAGGGACTTTGATTAGATTACCTGTTAGGATTTTTGTATGACTTTTTATTGGACTACATCAGTGAAACTTGACTCAGGTTGGTCCTCACCCCCTTGCTGGGTCTGGTATAAATGGACTCACAGGGACAGACAGAGGAAAAAGGGAGCCAGCATATTTGATTCTGCAGTGTGAGAGAGAGACGATTGCTTAAGCACAAAGTCCCCATGAGGCTGGGCCCTTGGAGCAGCTCAAGAGGAGACCAGCCCTGCTATCTGCCTGATAGCTTACAGCTAAACTTGGGAGGTGAACAGAACAGCTGACACTGATATAGGAGGCTCGGAAAGAGACAAGGCCCATGCCAGGAGAGAGAGGACTACAAGATCACTTCAGCATGAAGCCCCAAGGGGCTAGGCCCATGGAGCAGCTTAAGAGGAAAGGGTGAGCCTGGAGGGGAAGGCTGAAACCTGGGCAGAGATCGAGGCCATCTTGCTTCACCATGTGGCAACATGCCAGGATTAAGAGTAGCTGACTTTGGTGGAAGCACCTCTTATGGTGCCATGAGATGGACTTTTCATGGCCTTGGAACTGTAAGCTTTTACCCTAAATAAATACCCTTTATGAAAGCCAACAGACTTCTGATACTTTGCACTGGCAAACTAAAACACCTTGGTACTTGGCACTTCATAGTAATACTTTAAAAATCAATGACAAAGAGAAATTAAAAGCAGCTGGAAATAATTTGTCAAAACATTGAAATATTCTTTCCATTTCTCATTACTTGATCAACCCATTCTAAATATAATTACAAGCAGAAATGCTGCACTAAAGAGCCCTAAATAGTCTATTAAAAATTCATCATTACAAATATATATTTTAAAAAATACTTTGTTCCTAATGAGTAAGATTTTTCTTAAATTTGTGAGTTTATCTTACTCATATGAATACAGTTCTAGAGACAAGATATATAATAAAAGTGGTCCCTTTGAACGAGAAAGTAAAATTATAAAGCAAAGATGTTGTCAGATGGAAAATAAGTATGAACTTCAAATAGGAATGTTCAGTGGAAAATGAAATATGATGAAAAATCAGAAGTGGAGGAATTCCAGGAAGATGGCATTGGAGTAGGCAGGCAGGACTCAACTCTCTCCCAAAAACAACAGAGAAAGGGCCAAAAGCTGTCCGAGGATGTGCTTTGGGGGTAAGCAGACCACGACAAATCCCAGGAGGGTTAGGGACAGAGAGACAAAAAACCCAAAACAACAAACGTGATTTACCAGATTCCCACAGTGGCCAGGAAGGGCTCCCCTACCCAACCTCTAAGATATTAAGCAGGGATAAAACCCCTGGCTCACTGCAGCTGACTGAGAGGGAAACAGACATCTTCCTCCCTGTCAGCTGTTTCAAGGGAAAAGGGAGGGGGAGTCTGGGGGCCTCTCTCCAGTGAATTCAGCCAGCAAAGCCCACTTTGAATCTTGCCTCTGGCCAGACCAAAACACAGGAAAGCAGAGATTGAAAGAAACACCTCTGTGGAAAGGTGTGCTGACAAGTGCCATCTGCTGGCCTATTTAGAAACTGCCAAATCAGTTTTTGGAGAAAAACTGATTTTAGATCTCTTTTAAACCAAACTCCTGAGAGAAATCTGCACCCTATTCTTGAGTTTCTGGCCTGATTTTAATAACTTAGCTAGGAAATTATAAAGACTTAGAATAAGTTGGACCAAATATCAAAGAAAGACTGTGAAAAAAACAATAGATGAGAGAGAGAAATTGGCCATCAGAGAGAATTCACTAACATGTTCATATGCCTAGGCATCAGCAAAAAATTACAAGCCATACTAGGAAAGAGGAAGAGATGGCCCAGCCAAAGGAACAAACTAAATATCCTGAAAAGATGCAGAATTTAAGATAATTAATCAGAGATAATCACCCAACTCTCCTAAATCAAGTCAAAGAATTTAAAGAAAATATGACTAAAGAGATAAAGGATATTAAGAAGACACTTGGTAAGCATAAAGAACAATTTGAAGGGCTGCAAAGAAAAGTAACAGAGCTTATGGTGATGAAAGACACAATGGATGAGATTAAAAATACATTAGAGACACATAAGAGCAGATTTGAATTGCTTGAAGACAAGTAGTGATTTCAAAGACAGAACATCTGAACTGGTATAGAGAAGAGAATGAAAAAAATGGAACAAGGTCTCAGGAAATTGAATGACAGCATGAAATGCACAAACATAAATGTTATCAGTGTCCCAGAAGGAGAAGAGAACAGAATATTGCAGAAAGAATATTTGAGGAAATAATGACTGAAAACTTCCTAACCCTTATGAAAGACATAAATATCAATATCTCAATGCATTCCAAAAAGAATAAATCTGAATAGACCTACTCTGAGACACTTACTATTCATAATGATAAATATCAGAGATAAAGAGAAGATTCTGAAAGCAGCAAGAGAAAAGCAAAGCATCACATACAAGGGAACATCAGTAAGATTAAATCCCGATCTCTCATCAGAAACCATGGAGGCTAGAAGAAAGTGGTATGATGTATTTAAGGTACTGAAAGAGAAAAATTGCCAGCCAAGAATTCTGTATCCATCAAAACTGTCCTTCGAAAATGAGGATGAGTCAAAGTCTTCACAGACAAACAAAAACTGAGAGAGTATGTTACCAAAAGATCAGAATTACAAGAGATACTAAAGGAGTGCTTCATCCTGAAAGTAAAGAAAAAGGGTGAGAGACTTGGAGAAGAATGTAGAAATGAAGATTATTAAGAAGGGTAAATTAAAAGATAAAAAGACAGACAATAGTACGATATGACAGCAGAAAGCCAAAGGACAAAATGTATGAAGTAAATAATGCCTTTACAGTAATAATATTGAATGTTAATGGTTTGAACTCCCATATAAAAAGACATAGATTGATAGAATGGATTAAAAAATATGAGCCGTCAATATGCTGTCTACAAGAGAGTCAACTCAGAACTAAGGACATAACCAGGTTAAAAGGAAAAGGTTGGAAAAAGATATTCCATGCAAATAGTAACCAAAAAAGAACTGGAGTAGCAATACTAATATCAGACAAAATGTATTTTAAATGCAAAACTGTTGTAAGGGTTGAAGATTGTCATTATACCTTAATAAAAGGGGCTATTCAACAAGAAGAAATAACAATACTCAATATTTATGCATCTAACCTCAGTGCCCCAAGATACATGAGGCACACACTGGCAAAACTGAAGGGAGAAATAGATGTCTCTTCAATAATAGTTGGAGACTTCAATAAACCATTATCAGTATTGGATAGAACATCTGGAGAGAGGATCAATAAAGAAACAGAGAGCTAAAATAATGTGATAAATGGACTAGACCTAACAGACATCTATAGAACATTGCACCCCAAAACAACAAGATATACATTCTTTTCAAGCACTTATGGATCCTTTTCCAGGATAGACCATGTGTTGGTCACAAGACAAGAATCAATAAATGTAAAAATATTGAAATTACACAAAACACTTTCTCTGATCATAATAGAATGAAGCTGGATATAAATAATGGATGGAAAAAGGGAAAATTCATAAATAAATGGAGATTAAACAACACACTCTTAAATAATCAGTGGGTCAAAGAAGAAATTGCAAGAGAATTCAGCAAATATCTTGAGATGAATGAAATTGAGAACACAACACATCAAAACCTATGGTACACTGCAAAGGAAATGCTGAGAGGGGAATTTATAGCCCTCAAAGCTTTCGTTAAAAAAGGAGACAGAGCTAAAATGGAAGGTCTAACTGCACACCTGGAAGTACTAGAAAAAGAACAGCAAACTAAACCCAAACCAAGCCAAAGGAAAGAAATAGTAAAGATCAGAGCAGAAATAAATGAATTTAAGAACAACAACAACAACAACAACAAAAAAACAATAGAATCAACAAAATTTGGTTCTTTCAGAAGATCAACAAAATCAACAAACCCTTAGCTAGACTGAATTACTGTGCAAAATATTGCTATGATTTAAGAATTTAGAATTTTCTCTGAAAAATCTTAAATTTTGTTATTTATGGTTAGGGATACACTTTCAAGAAAATGTGTATCATGTGGAAAGAAAGGATGTGACATGTTTGCTGTCTATCTTGATTTATGCATGAAAACACAAATATTCTGGTGCATATTACCCAGATTTAGCTATAATAAGATGTTTTACCCCCATTTTAGTCCCTTTCAAATTTGGCATCAACATTAAAAAAAACTCTAATGGATTAAAAATGTTTGAGAAAAAAATGATTTGTTATAAACTAGAAACACTTTTATGAGTCATGTGTTCTCACCATGTCTGATATATATTTTTAAAAATCAGTGGAGGTGGGGAGCAGATGTAGCTCAAGTGGTTGAGCGTCTGCTTCCCATGTATGAGGTCCTGGGTTCAATCCTTAGAACCTCCTTAAAAAAAAATCAGTTTTACCAAGTTAGCAAAAAACAATATGAGAACACTTTTCTATAGTCAAATTTGATCTTCCTAGTAAAAACAGACCAAAAGAAATAAGTATTCTAATCTATGACTTTGCTATCACTATATATCGGAAATTTTACACGTGTCCTCAAGCTCATCTACCTCCCCTGATAAGTTTGTAATTTCTTTCTGGCTCATTTTCTCTGATGCTGACAAATGGCAGAGATGTATACGTGAGATTCAATGAGAGTAACTTGCTGTTCATATAGAGTGAAAGATTTTATTGGCTCAGGGGCCAAAAAGGATTCTTCCTAGCTGAGCCTGCAGTTTGCAGATTTTGTAATAGAAATGGTGAATTTGAAAGCTATACAAAGAATCAGTGAAAATACCTAGGATTTATGTAAACAATATATTTTTCTTGAAAAGTGATTTTTGAAAAGTTATTTTAATAATCATATCATTTGACTATGAATATGTATTTTTTATGACAATGAAACCCAGTATGGTAGAAAGAACATCTAATCAATTGAAATTTAAAACCCAATTAATTTCTTCCTGGGTATATGAGCTTTGGAAATTTGTTCAACTCCTCCAAGTCTTAATTTCTTGATAAGTAAAATTTCAAGAATGATATTTACATTGTAAGGATATTCTGAGAATTAAGAGATAAATAATAAGAACTGATTTAGTACAGCTTCTAACAAATAAAAGGTTCTTAAGGAATGCTAGTTCCTTTTCTTTCCTCCAACCTGCTTCAATCATGCAGATGCACGTTCAAAGAGAATAAAGTCTGTTTGAGGAGGATAGCATTAAGAGAATGATTATATTTATATTGCTTCTACATTCAAGGATCTGAGCTGTGTATAGGGAAAACTCTCCCCAATGCTTGAGTTGTTTTTATGACTAAATCTTTTCATCGTGTCAGAAGACATGACTGGATTTAGGTTACAGGAGAAGAGAAAACTAACTGGAAAAATTCAATGCAGAATTGAGTCCTCACATTCATATTTATTCCACATTAAAAGAATATAGAAAAATTAATAATGGCTATCATGTATTGACTATTTAATATATGCCAGTAATTGTGAAGTCAAATGTACATTCTTTAGCTCATTTAGTCACCATGCAACTCTGTGAAATAGGAATTGTTAATTTCGTTTCCCAGGTGAAAAACATGAGGCCTTGTGTGACTAGATACATATGTCAAACTCACCCTCAATGAGAACATTGTTTGACCCCAACCTTTTGATTACAAAGCTTGTTTTCTTAACTACTTCATTAAAGTGACTTTCTGACAGTTTTCACAAATATACCAATAAGAGGTGCAGGAGTTTCATAGTAAAAATATAGTCATTCAGTAAAAGAGAAAATGCCTTCCTTTCAAGGGCTTAAGATTTTTCATATTTGATTTAATGATTTTCAATTTATAGACCTTTCTTAGATTGTGAAAGAGATGAGACAAACAACCTCCACTAAATCGAAGGTAAAATTAATATTTACTTATTTAATAATGGAACACTTAGTCCTGCTCAACAGGTCAAATAAAGCTGATCTATTGTCATTGCTATTTCCTGAAATTAGAGTTCTATTTTTCTATTTTTAGGTCTATAAAGATGTGTTTTTCCTTCAAGGAGAATATGTAGGGTAATCTTTTATCAAACCAAATAATAACCATTTAGAAACAGTGTGAAATATGCCATGAGAACATGATGGAAGTTACATCTTAAAACTATCTAATTTGTAGTCGTGATTGCTGGTAGAAGAAATTAAGAAAAACTACAATAGATAATATTAATTGGTTAGAGGGAATAGCTCTTTTAAAGAATCACATAGTTTGATAATATTGTAAGCATGCAAAATTATAATTTTTAGAAATATTTGACCCAAAATAATACTGACAAGAGATAAAACTGCACATTGTAAAATGTTTTCCTGAGTAAAACCTGGCAGAAGATTAAAACTATCTTGGAAAATTTTAAATCTGTTAGGCCTTGGAGAATTGCAACTGAGCAAAGTAGTGACACACATCAAAAATGCACAATGATAAAAGCTAGATTTAGCACAATACTGTATGATATTGCAAAAGAACATGATCAGTAAATTATTCCTCTAAAATTAACATGGAAAGGAGTTGAAATCAGTGAAAACACTTTGAAAAAAATTGTAAAAAATTTGAAATGTTTTAACTACACTGTAAGACTGAACAAAGAATTAATAGACTATAGACAATAATTTTAATGTAAAAGAATCAATCAAGATGATCCTAACTGAAAGTTTTTATTCATATCCTAAGGGTGGAAACAGAAAGGCCAAACATGATTTGAATGAAAATGGCAGGGACAAAACTAGAATCAAGATATCTTATAACAGCAGATTTGCTACCCTTTGCCTTGAATTTTAGAGGCTTTCATCTTTCTCTGATGAAGCAAACAAAGCTTCAAAGTAACCAGAGACAAGATATTAAGTTTTGAAACTTTGACCTACCTCTGAAAATATGGAGATCATTTTCTTTCTACCAAATCCCAGATACTTTGCACTTTATTTTCTCTTGAGCCAACTTTTCAATTTTTAAATCTTTTTAAGGATCCTCCCCATGTTCAACTTCTTATTGTGAAGTGGCCTCAATGCTTAAACTCTTGTTTTTCTAAAAAGTTTAATGAAACCTAAAAGTATAACTTTGAATTATGGAGACTGCAAGGATCAGTTAAACTTAGATTGAAAATGTATTTATACATCTTACTAATTATGTGATTTTGGCATTTATTTACATTTCTTGAGCTTCAATTTCTAAATCTATAATAAGGAGATAATAGCTCTCATCTTATTATATGTGGTGAGGATTAAATAAGACAGTACTTATAAAGTACTTTGCATGCAATTAATATTCAATTATTGAGTATTTGTCTTCCTTCTCATAAGACAAATTGTGAACCAGATTGCATTCATTAAATCTTTATTTAAAGAGACTTCCATTTGCTTTGCATTCCAAATGTTTTGCTTTTCATATTTTAATTTAAATATTTTAACTCACAAATCCCATTGTGAAATTCATGGCATCTTATATGTGTAACCCTGGGTCAGATGGGCTCTTTAGATTGTAAAGAACTGAGAGAGCCTTGCTAATTCAATTTGCATTTGTGTAGGACCCGTATGTCAAGGAAGGAGAGAAGATTCTCATGCCACGAGAAGTAGATCTCATCCTTATGTAGACTAGTGGTCATAGTGAACTCTGAAGATACAGCACAGCTTGAGACCTTGGGTCATCTCATTGTCCCTCTGGGAAGCCATTAGCCCCAATTCATCACCATATATACCAGACAGATGCACGCTAAACCATCAAACTGTTTGGTGGTGACATGTGCTAGAGAATATACTGGAAGTTTGTAGAAGGGACCAAGTAGAGTTTTACTTCAAAGGAAATTATATTTCTTCCTAGATCATAGCATAAGCTTGAACACAGAAAATAACATGGGATTGGGAAATATGATTCTCAAACTTTCCAAGAATAGTGTTTTCTGATGAGGGATGGTTGCCTTTCCTGAGTCACCAGCTGTTAGGTATTGCCTAATGGTAGCTTCAACAACAGCAGGTATCAGCAAAAGTGTGTCATCGATAGGTGAACTCTTAACCAAGTAGAATAAAACTGATATGGCAGTACATTCCAAAGCAGTGCACAATTAGCAGCACATAATTTCAGTTTAACACTGAAATTCCAAACTGGGCCTAAAAAGTTTAGTGTTAAGTTGAAAGAAATGGGAATCCAAACATCTGAGCTGCCATTTTAGCTTTATCATTCATGGTTGACATATCCATTAGGCATGGTAAGCTCTGTGCTTAGGGTCCACGATAATTTTAGGGGCCAATGAAATGTTTCAATGGTAGTTATTTTAAAATCAGAAGAAAACATAAATATAATAATAATGAATATATAATATTGAATTCAATCAGAATTATATTTGTCTTTTTACCAATGCAGCCATAAAATGTAATTTTAATATTTTTTTAATGGACAAAGGGGTCCACCAAACCCAAAGGATTTGGGGTCCATGGAGGTAGATAGAATAATGGCCTCCCAACGATGTCTATGTCCTCATTCTCAGAATTTGTGCATATGTTTTTTTACATGGAAAAAGGGACCTTGCAGATGTGATTAAGTTGAAGATCTTGAGATGAGAAGATTATTCTGGATTATCCAGGTGGGCTCAATGGGATCGAAAAGTCCTCATAAGATGGATGCAGAGGTCAGAGAGAGGAAGATGTGATGACAAAACAGAGGCTGAAGTATTGCACTCTGCAGAGGGAAGAATTGGAGGTCTCGGCTCCTCATCACCACCATGTTTGTTTTTTTAAATGTATTTAAGTAAGCATTTATTTTTAAAGTTTGCACACATGCCATAACTTCAATGTAATAAAAAATAAGGCTTTAACATTTAGAAACAGCTTTGAGACATGGTCTCAATGTCTCAAGCTAGTTCCGAGATGGAGGCAGAGCACATGTTCCTATTTCACAAAGTCTCATATGGGGGTAGGTGGTTAAAGAGGACTAGATACCCAACCAAGCTTAATGGGAGGTTGGGCCAAGGAATGCAAGTGGCCTCTAGAAGCTGGAAAAAGCAAGGCTTCCTTCCCTGGAACCTCCAGTAGGGAAGGCATCCCTGATGACAGCTTGATTTTAGTTCAGAAGACTCATTTTTGACTTCTGACCTACAGAACTATAAGATAATATATTGTATTGTTTTAAACTACTAAGTTTGTGAGAACTTGTTGCAGCAGCTATAGGAAACTAAAACACCCATGAAAGTTATGTTCTTAGGCAAATCTCTTAAACTCCTTGGATTTAATTTCCTCCTTTGTCAAATAAGGGGGTTGTAGCAAACTCATGTTGCAAACCCAGATTATTTCAAGGACGCGATATGCAGAATAAACTTGTGACTCCAGACCCATGTTAGGACAAAGAAATGGTGGGCCTGGGGCAACCCGGTGCTTGCAGAGCAAAAATGCATTCAGAAAAATATGTGAAAAAGAATTACACAGTGTCCCTCTCAAAGCTCTTACAAACTTTAAACGAGACAGGCTTAATTCTTGAAACTGTAAATAAACTTAGAAATATTTCACATCTTATTAAATAATAATATACACCAGTACAAGTTTTTATGGCTTAATTGTTATCTAATAGAAAATGGGTTCTGAGACCTGACAGAATATTTGACATAACGTTTGGCACCTGAAGAGTTTGCTTTGAAAAGGCAGGTCCACCATTGGGTTAAAAGTCCTGAGTTATCACAGAATCACACCATTTAGTTTTCAGCACATGTGCATATGAAATGCATCCAGTGTTATTTTGTAAAATGGGAAGTGTTTGCTTACTTGTTTTTACAAATATTTGGAATTGATGCATTTTTCCCCCTTTAGGAAGGAAAAAGGATTCACTCAGCTCAATTTCCTCTGTAGTCTCACTTCCCTATCAGAATCAAAATTCCATCCATATTTATATCTTGATAGAACCAAAAATGAACTAGTTGGTGTAGTAAGCTGTGCTTCCTGAAATATGAGCAATCCACATTACAGATAGATACTGTGGCTGTGTTTTTTTAACTGAACACAGTACATTTCGATGAGTAATTCCAATATCATCACTTTATAACAGTAAAACCAATAAAATTTATAATTGCTGTCTTCTCTAACTCTGCGCTTAGAGATAAAAACAGAAGACATTAGTTGGCTGAAAATATTTAATCTACCTAAGAAAAAACAATGCTTAATCTCAAAATAATTCTGCAGTTCTGTAATTCAGTATGGTGGTTAAAATTAATAAATTTGTGTTTTTAAGTATTTTGCCTCTTTCATTAGAAAATATAGCAAAGAATTGTGGTATTTCTAAGCTAGAAAAGAGCTGGTTAATTAACCACTAGCTAATTAGGTATTTGCCAAATATTTGCCCACTAATTAAACTGTGATATATGTATGATGTTTAACCCATGTGCTCCTAATTCATTGGCATTTAAATTATCATAATAGTAATAATGGATATTTGATAGTCAAGATTATTCTTAGAGCCATATAAAAACCAATTTCTATTATACATTAATGCCTAAAGTTAAATAGATATAACAATGATAGCTAAGAAATTTTGTTAAGAACAATGGCAAGGTTAACCCAGAAAATTTCTTCTTAAAGTTAAAAATTTCAATTACAAACTTTCGTTATTGACTTAGAGGTTCCTTACTAAGCTTTTCAGCAAGATGATTTATAAGAAGCAGAAAAAAATGAGAACTGGATTATTAGTTTTTAGAATATTGAAGTATCATAAAGAAAATATAGTTCTACATTTACCAAATTCATTCCAACATGTGACATTTAAAACTCAGTAACTGGTGAAGGGAAAACCAACAGGATTTAATGTGTAAAAATTGGCTTTTTACTTAAATATCATTCTCCAACACAGATACGGAGTGATGAATTTGTGGAAAATGAATAATTATATTACAAATATTACAGAAAACAAAAAATATGTTGAAGTTACAAATCAAAATACAAGGGTGAAATTGGCACCATAGATAGTTGATAGATGCAGAATCTTCATCAGTGCGCAAGCCAGAGGTTAATAATTTAACAGATATCTTACCAAGTTCCTCTCTAACAATACATGAGGGATCCAATTATGAGCAAAAAATTAAAGTTCCTATTATCATATACCTATCAACTTCTGGGTAAGATAGCTTAAGAAAGTAAACTTTTAAAAAATGCAAACATAGTCACAGAGTCCCCAAATATGTGAAGCAAACATTGACAACACTGAAGGGAGAAATAGTTCTAGAATAATATTTGGGAGACTTCAACACACCATTTTCAATAATGGATAGAACATAAAGACAAAAGATCGATAAGGAAAGAGATGACTTGAACAATACTATAAACAAACTAGACCTAATAGACATTATATTGAACCCTCCACTCAATACAGCAGAATTCTCAAATGTACATGGATCATTCTGCAGGATAGGTCATACGTTAGATCACACAAAAAATCTTGATAAATTTTAAAAGATTGAATTCATACAAATTATCTTCTGTGACTACAGTGGAATGAAGCCAGAAATCAGTAACAGAAAGAAAACTGAAAAATTTACAAGTATGTGAAAATTAAACAAAACACAAACAACCAATGAATCAAAGAAGAAATTACAGGGGAATTAGGAAATGTCTTGAGACAAATGAAAATGGGAACACAACAAGGAAAGGATAGC
>JAQZBX010034201.1:0-25081 GCA_029593785.1 Cabassous unicinctus
TTTGTTCAGCTAGCCTCACTTTTGCAACTCCACCCCTGCAATCATCAACAACACCCTTTTTCTATGTAATCAGAGACTGTTAGAGGAAAAGAATTTCTCTTTTTTATTCTTAGAAAAAACTCCCCTCAATACTCTTCCATCTCCCTCCCCACATGGCAACTTCGTCTTCACAGTCAATGCGACATTACAACAGTTCCCTGACTTCTCTGTCAAGGTTCTGACAGTGATGAGGTGCCAGGACAGAGTCACGTTTTCAGTTGGGAAAAAAAAAAAATTGGCATTACACAGTCTAGTCTATGTGAAGAGTTTGCCAGTTGAAAATTCAGAAATGCTGCCAATCTTGGAGAAAGTCCTTCACACGAATGCAGTTGACGTAGAGGAAAGGAAACCACAAAAACAACAGGGCTATAACATTAAAGACTGGGTTTACACACACCAAAAGAAAAGGAAATTCAGAGCTGACTTCCATATCCCTTCTTATAATTCATCACAACAGGATGAATTTTACAGATGGTGTTTCCTCCATGAGACTGGAAAAAGAACAAAAATTTCAAAATAAGATCAACATGAGCACTATAGTAAATATCTGGTTATACTTTGCACTTCGAGAGTTATCTTTCATTTAAGGCTTTCAAACTACCTTTACAACATTGAGTTTCTCCATTGCATAGCCAGGTAAAATGAACTCTAGGCCAATAAAGAAAATTCGAGTCCACTGATGGAGTTGCAATGTTTTTTTCACAACTTGTTATAAAAGCCACTTATTGATAGCATGCTTTCCTCAAAACGAAATTTGCTTTTATTTAAAAGCATTCAAATAGTTTTTAAAAATCTACTATATGGTCAGTTATCATAATAGTACCCTAGATATAAGGGAATAGAACAAAATGCATTTTAAACCAAATTTTATTTCATTTGTAATAATTTTAAAATTATTTGATGGTAATTCTTTCCACTTATCAATTCATCTTCTATTTCCAATGATTCCATAAAGTTCCAAGATCTAATCATTTATAATTATTCTGAGAATAATTTAAGTGAGACTTAAAAATCATAGAACATTTCCCTAAGCCCCAAACACAAGGAAATAGCTTAAATATTTCAGACAAAGTTCCCCTCTACTTATACAAGGTTTTTGTGTGTATGTGTTGAGAGTTTCACTGGGTTTGTTTTAAGTCATGCTTACATTTTTCTATCTTGATAAATCCTGAGTGTGTTTCTCCATCCTCCCCAAGATCCTTCTCACCTATTTCTACTGTGTCAACACCAGAGTTTGAAGTTCTTAAATCAACCCACCAAAAATTGTATCCACGGAGATTTTTCTGAAGTCAGAGCTTCCAGGGTCCAAGTCAAACTTGGACGGAGATTTGTCCAGTGGCTGGAAGCAGCAGAGCTGGAGGAGAACTTGGGTAACACTTGAGGGCAGAGCCAAGTAGCCAAGGAAACTGAGCCACGCATGGTCTGAAGAGGCAAAGCAAGACCACTACAAGGAGAATGTGAAGTGTGGTCAGGGGCAAGAGGAAGAGGAGGCCAAAAAGCTTAGATTTGGAAGGGCAGCCCCTCTACACGGAACAGGGGAAGCCAATAAGGAAAGAGGATGGAGAGGGAGAATGGAGATGCCCCACTTTCAGTGGTGCCAGATGCCTGAATGTGAATGGGCTGAAAGGCACAACAGAGCCACTCTCGCAGGGCCAAACAGGGCTAACCCAATTCAATAAATGTTCACACGAAAATTTAAAAAAAAACTTACTGCTGATTCTCAGTGCAGATTAAAGGCAAATAAAGACAATTTAAAAAAAATAAAATAAAATAAAACCAAGAGCGTTCACTGGTAACAGACATGCCCTAAAGGAATTCTGAAAGGTGTTCTTCAGGCCAAAAGAAAATGGTCCCAGAGGGAAAGGTGAAGATAGAGGAGGGAATGAAGAGCACCAAAAGTAGGAAATATGTAGGTTGACCTAAAGGATTATTTACTGTATAAATGAATAATGATGATGATAGATTTAAACTCAAATCTAGAAGAACATGAGATATAAGAAACAGGATAATAATGAAGAAACTCAAAAGAAAGATGGTGAAAGGAGATTCCAGGACCACAGCTGTACACCAGGAAAAGACAGTAACTAGTTAACATTGTAACAATGTGACTAAAGATACAGAACCATGTTGAGGATTTTCCCATTAAGTTCATGACTAACATTGAACCGCCTTTTGATCATGAGTTGAGAATGCCTGGGTGAGCTACCCAGGCTCTTATCTATACTTGGCTTGTCTTGACTACCCGCTCTCCACTTCATGCCCTGCAGCACAGATTAGCAGAGGACACTCAGTTCATTCCACAAAAGTGTTCTGCTTTGACCTGCTCCTGAGAGCTGGAGACAGGCCAGCTTATATGCTTAAACACAGAAAATAAAGAACAGCACACTCCTCTACCAATTTTCTGCTAGACCTGTAGTTCATAGTCCAGAACACAGTCCTGCTAGCTAGCCCAAATGCCCAGTGTTTCCCAAGATTCACTCAAAATCTTGCCCACTGACTTCCCAGATGGGGATCTTATAAACTTTCAGGGAAGCTGAAGCCAGACTGTGACCATATGATTCTGTTCTCTCATCTTCTCCTGGAATCCTCTCTCTAACAGCGGCAGTATTGTCCTTTCCCTACATGGCTAGGTTTGTGCTTGCTACAGAGTTCTTTCAAAACAAAACAATATATTGTGTATGGATACATGTAACACTGTTAATTCTATAATGAACAAGAGAATGATCTAAACAAGAAATGATGTTGGTTATCTCCAGAAGGCAGGACAAGGATTTGACTGGGGAGGAGACCACTGGGACTGGCAACATTTCTTTCTTAATCTGGGTGATGAATACTCAAGTGCTCATTTTAGTATAAACCTTTACGTTGTTCTTATGCATTCTATACACAATCAAAAACAAAAGAAATCAGAAAAGTCCCTTAGCCTCTATATGCCTCCATTTCCCACTCACCATTCCAAGCTTACATTACTTAGTCCTTCCCTGATCTTTTTGGGGGGGAACCCTGCTACCACCATGGTCCAAATGAGCATCATCCTTTGCCTGGAACATTGAATAGTGTATTAGTCAGCCAAGGGTGCTGATGCAAAATACCAGGAATCTGTTGGCTTTTATAAAGGGCATTTATCTGGGGTAGAAGCTTACAGTTACCAGGCCATGAAGCATAAAAGTCACCAAAGTCTGTTGCCACGTGTTAGAGCAAGATGGCTGCCAACATTCAGCCTTCCTCTTCCTCTTAAGGCTCCATTGTCAGGCTCTCAAGGCTTTGTCTCTCTCCCAGGGGCTTGATTCTCTCCGGGCTCAGCTGCCTGTTCTCTCCACAAGGACAGCTGTAGACTATCAGGGGAATGGCTCCTCTCTTTTCCCGGGGCCTTCTCTCCTTCCTCACAACCAAGCTCTTCTGTGTGCTTACTTCCCAGGGCTCCAGCTCAAAATCTCAGCATCAGCACTCCAACATCAAAACAACTAACTCTTCTGCTCGGCTGTGTAGTTTTATCTATGAGTCCCTGCCCACCAAGTGGGTGGAGACTCAACATCCTACTGACATGGCCCAATCAAAGCCCTAATCATAATTTAATCAAGTAAAAGTAAAACCTCTGAATCCAATACACTCTAATACACCCAGAGGAAAAGACCAGTTTACAAACATAATCCAATATTCCTTTTTGGAATTCATCAATAGTATCAAACTGCTACAAATGGTTTCCTCATTTTCTCTCTGCTTCTGTCTCTGTCCCCCTACACTGTGTTTTCCACACATAAGCCAGAGGGAAACTTTTAAAGCCTAAGGTAGATCCTTTCACTGTTCGCTCAAAACTTCCAGCAGACCCCACCTGACTCGGAGGAAACTCTGACTCCCTCACCATGGGCTGCAAAGTGATAAGTGACCTGACCTTCCACATGTCCTTCCAGTCACACTGGCCTCCTCATTGCTCCTTGAACTCACCTAGCACACTCTTACCTCGAAGACTTAGCTTTTGCCATCCCAAGATGCCCAAATAGCTAGCTTTTCATGTAACTCAGATTTCAAAACAGGGAGGTTTCCCTGACCAAACATTTTATTTAAATTTTATCTCCCTGGCCTGCTTTAGTTTTCTTCTCAGAACTTATTAACACAGGACAGATTATTTATCTGCTTATTTTTTTGTTATTCTCTCTGAACTAGAATGTTAACTCCATGAGGCCTGAGACTGGGTCAGTTTTGTTCACTATTGAACAGGGCCTGGCACATAGTAGGGTTCTTTAATATTTGTTGAACAAATGAAGGGTAATTCTTTACTTATCCAGACTCCTAATCTCAGCCAAATCTCTCAACAAGCCCTACCTTTATTGAACTTTCTTGTTGCCACTCATATTCTTACAAATGTTCACTGGCAGTAGAATGATGGCATGTAAAATAAGTCACGGGGGCAAAATTTGTGTGTTCAAAAAATAAGGGAACAGGTGAGCCTCTAGGCCCCACGAGCAGGTGAGCCACCAGGTCCCACAAGCCACACAGCAAGATGATGACATAACAGGAGAGTGACACAAGAGAGAGCCAAGACGAGACACGCCGGAAAACCAGGAACTAAGGTGGCAAAGGTGGTAGGACGCCTCTCTCTCACATTGGAGGCTCCGAGGATCAAATCCCAGTGAAGACAGGAGAAGGATGAGAAGAGAGGGCAGGAAATGGAAACAGAGAGTTGCCCAGCTATTGGACACAGAAACAGCAAAAACAGGGCTTGAGAGGGCAGGTAAAAATGGATAAAAGTAAATTAATAAATAAATAAGTCCTTAAAGAAATGTATAGGGAAGTAAGATACAGACTACAGTTAGTAGTAATACTTTGGCAATGCTCTTTCATAATTTGTTAACAAATGTCTCACAACAATGCAAGGTATTTGTGGTGGGGTGATGTGTGGGAGCCCTGTGTGATGTTATGCATGTTTGTTTTGTAAGTTCACAATGTTTACTGAACACTTATGGTTTATGTATGTTCATGTATGAATGATATACTTAATAAATTGTTTTTTAAAAAAATAAGGGAAAATAAAGATATCAGTGGACTTTGAAAAAGCTAAATCTGGATTATGTCTTTAGGAATAAATATAAATAGAGTATAAGGAAAAAATGTAATTGGAGGAAAGAAATACAACATTTAGCCAAGCATGAAGTGTGTGACTGACTCTAATTTAAATCCATACCTAGGGAAAGAAGCCATTTAATATATAGACTAGGAAAAGATGCAGCCCTAGGCTATATCTAGGCAATAACTATATTTAAGTGACTATGAAAAATAAATTGTTGGTAGGGTAGTATGATGGTTTGGAACTATGAACCCCAGAAAAACATGTTCTTAAATGTAATCCATTCCTGTGGCTGTAAACCTATTGCAGGTAGGCCCTTTTGACAAGTTTACTTTAGCTAAGGTTTGGCTCCCCTCAGTAAGGATGGGTCTTAATCCTATTACTGAAGTCCTTTATTAGTAGAATGAAATTCATACAGAGAGGGAGAGAGCCACAGCAGGAGCAGCCAGAAGCTGAGCATCTACAAAACCTGGAAGAGAAGGGAGAGACCAGGAGACACTGCCACGTGCCCAGCCATGTGACAAGCTAAGAACGCCAGTCTTTGGGAAAAAAGCATCTCCTTGATGATGCCTTGATTTGGACTTTTTTCCCAGCCTTATAACTGTGAGTGTCTGATTGTGAGTCAGGACACCGCAATTCTAATCCTGTCTCTAGCAACAACTAGTAGCTCTCTGGAAAGTTATTTAATATTTGTGTTTCTCAGTTTTTTATAATCTGCAAGAGGGCTAGATAAGGACCAAGGTGGGGTCTAGCTTTAAAATTATATGTGTCTATATATGGTTGTTGGGTGGGGCCTGATTGGATGCAGGACAATTGTAAACATATATCCCCCTAACAACAGATCCCCAAGATGCATGAGGCAAAAATGCACAGAACTGAAGGGAGAAATATATAATTCAACAATAGTAGTTGGAGACTTCAATATCCCACTTTCAGTGATAGTTAGAACAACTACATAGAATATAAAAAGGAAATAGAAGACTTCAATAATACTATAAACCAACTAGGCCTAATAGACATCTATAGAACACTTCACACAAAAACAACAGAATAAACATCAGAAGGAAAGAAATAATAAATATTAGAGTGGGAAAATGAAATAAAGAATAAAAAAACAGTAGAGAAAATCAATGAAACCAAAAGTTTGTTCTTTAAAAAGATCAGCAAAATTGATAAGCCTTTAGGTAGACAGATCAAGAAGAAAAGAGAAAAGACTCAAATTATTTAAAATAGGAATGAAAGAGGGGACATTATTAGATAACCAACAGAATATTTATAAATCGTATATCCTATAAAGGTCTATTTCCAGAATACACAAAGAATTCTTACAACTCAATAGTAAAAGACAAGTAACCCAATTAATAAATGGGCAAGGGATTTGAATAGACATTTCTCCAAGGAAGATACACAAAGCACATGAAAAGATGCTTAATATTATTAGTCATTAGGGAAATGGAAATCAAAACCACAATAAGCTACCATTTCACATCCACTAGGATGGCTATAATCAAGAAGACAGGTAACAAGTATTGGCAAAGATGTGGAGAAATTGGAACCTCCAGTGCTGCTAGTGGGAATGCAAAATGATGCAGCCACATTGGAAAACACTTTGGCAATTTCTCAAAGAGTAATACAGTAGAGTAACCAAATGACTGAGCAATTTGACTCCTAGGTATAAAAGAATTGAAAATATGTGTTTACACAAAAACGTGTACACAGTGATCATAACAGTATTATTTATAATAGGCAAAAACCAGAAACAACCCAAATGACCATCAACTGCTGAATGGCTAAACAAAACGTGGTAAATCCATATAATAAATATTATTCTGCTATAAAAAGGAATGAAGTTCTGAAACATGCTATGACATAGATGAGCTTTGGAAACAATGCACTAAGTGGAAGGAGCCAGACACAAAAAGCCACATATTATAAGATTCCATTTATATGAAATGATCAGAACAGGCAAATCCACAGAGACAGAGTAAATTTGTGGTTACTAGGGACTGGAGGAAGGAGTCATGGAGACACTGCTAATGGGATGGGATTTCTTTTTGGGCTAATGAAAGTGCTCTAGAATTAGGTAGTGATAGTTGCACAACGTTGTGAAAATACTAAAAACTACTGAATACACTTTTAAAGGGTGAATTTTATATGTGAATTAAATACCGATTTGAAAAAATATCTGGAACAGGGGAATAACAAGTTGTATAAAATGCACTGTATTCTAGGGTGTGCTCTGCTGTGTTAAATGCAGGAGGAGAGGGAAAAGTGAAAAAGGACAGGTGAAAGCATATTTCTAGGAAAATGAACAAAATCAATATTATTTTTCCTCCAGGCAGAAAAATTCTTATTTACCCATGACAAGGAGTTTAGTGACTATTTCCAGAACTGACGGAGACTGTGAAAAATGAAGTGCCTAGTACTTAGATACACCATTTGTGGTTTTAAGACTGAGAAATTCAAGGTGTCTCAATTCCCAGATCACACTTTTTTAGTAAGCAATCAAAAGTCATGGGATAGTTACCTTTTAAATCACTCCCTCCCCAATTAGGCCCTTTAGCAAGGATGCATTGTGATGATTTTCCTCTCCTGGGCAGCATGGGCTTTTGTGCTGACAAAAACGAGTATGTCACCAAAAAAACCTAAAGTAAAAAAAAAGACTTTATATCTGAAAAGACTTATTTTGATTTTTAAAAAAAACAGAAACTTCTGATGGTTCTGTACTTTTACTATAGAGAATATACACACCATTTCATGAGAGTCATTGCCTCCAGAGAGGAAGGGGGGGCAGAAGAAATGGTGGGAGGGGGAAGGACGGGATGAGGGGAAGCTCTATCATTTACATTATGTTTTTCTGAAGAGCTAGATAAAGCAAAGTGTTTGTATTTGTTTAATTTTAGTGATCGATATATATGGGCATCTGTGATTTTATTTTCTGAACTTTTCAATATGTTTGAAATATTTCAAAATTAGAATTTTTTTATTTTTATTTTTATTTTTTTTACTTATTTAAAGTTTTATTCTTTAACAAGCAACCTTGAAAACAAAATAGTCACATCAGGATTCACAGAGGCAAAAACAGAAGCCCCCAAAAGGTTGTTTTTTCCCTATTTTGTCAGGCTGGAACAGAGTTTAAACCAGGTCAGACCCACACCACAACCTACTCTACTTCCTGGTACCAGTCACTTTGCCTGGAAATTGGCTTCCCTGCGTCCACGGGCGTAGCTTGAGGGCATTCATGGCTTCCTCAAGTCTGAGCATCCCTCATTCCTGTCCCTGGCGGTGCCATTTGGCCCGGGACCGGAGCATCCCCTTGGTGTGGAGCTTGTACCAGTAGTTGCCGTAAACCACCACCTTGGCGGGATCTGAGGATTCCAGAACCTTCAGCAAAAGCACGGCCTTGCTTCCTTGCTCGTTGTACGGGATTCGAGATCCATCTGGGCCAAACATGGCTTTCCAGCCGCAGCATCTGAACCTGGAATACCTCGGGATCTTTCAAGTCTTCGGGAACTTTCACCCACAGTGGGATATCGTTCTGTTCCCGGAGCGTCCCCGTCTTTTTTTTTTTTTTTTAAGATTTATTTATTTATTTATTTATCCCCACCTTGCTGCTTGTGTTTGCTGTGTCCATTTGCTGTGTGTTTTTTCTGTGTCTGCTTATCTCCCCCTTGCTGTGAGGTCTTGCTGCATCAGCCCACCGTGCTGCGCCGGCCGCCCTGCCCTCACAAGGAGGCCCCGGGAAGCTAATCCGGGGCCTCCCATATGGTAAATGGGGGCTCTATCGATTGAGCCACACCTGCTTCCCCGTCCCCGTCTTGAGTTGCTTGAAACCATGCTCCAGCCTAAGCTAGGCATAACAGCACAAAATTAGAATTTGAAAACTATTTTTAAATTATTTGATATTAAGAAAATAATATATTGGTTACTGTAATAATATTTTCTCAATGAGAACACATTTTATGCTTTTTTAAAAAATGTTCTGGCAGTGGTTAATAATAACGAAGTAGAGCTATAAACTGACAGAAAGTCCTTAAAAATACATTTGGTCTGTCATCAAACATTTACTCAGGATCTACCATAGCACTGTAAGTGTCAAATGCTATGAAAGTTGCTTCTGATTCAAAGATAAATAAGACACAGTCCCTGCTGGCAACAAGTTCACACCCTGGTGGATAATTCAGACAGGTAAGTGGATAATCTCAATACAATATAGTAAGTGCTATTAGAAATGAATGCACAGAAGGAATGGACTCAGAGAAAGGAGAGAAAATACCAACTCAGTTACATGTACTCCTCTGACTATCCCCTAAGAGGTTAACAAATATTGGGTACATCAAGCCTAAGTGGGAAAAGAAGACAACAGAAAAGTGTTTATTTTATCCAACATAAAGTGATATTATCTACTAAATGCAGACCACAAAACTGTCATTTTTCCCTGAGTAAATTTTTTAAGTTTTAATTTTATACAGTTATTTTAATAAAATGTATTAAGCCAACTATGAAATTTCTGCATACTTTGTGCTAAGGAGATATTTTTAGCTGACATTTATTTTTTACTACATGGTGATCATAGTGCTATTGTGCTAAGCATAGTTTATTTCATTTAATCTTCATAATATCCCTGGGAGGTAGGTGCTGTTATTATCCCCATTTCATAGATAAGAAGACTGGGCCTTCAAGTAGCATGATGATTTGTCTAAGTTTGTAAATCCAGTTAAACAGAGCCCTTAACCATTTGCCCATGCTGCATCAATGTCAATTACTTAAGGGAAAATAAAAGATTTGTAGAACCTCTATTAGCACAGAGAATATTTCCATCATGGTGTTTGAAATTCCATGCAATTTTTAAGATTAAGAAAGCCCTTGAAGTGATTTGGCTTATTACATCTTGGTAACTGAATGCTTGTATGTTTAAACATGAACTCTGCAAAGTGCCTAAAGGAAACCAGTTTAATAGCATTTATTTTCCATGATTGAACAACTAGACTTGGTTCTGGTCAATTAGAATGGTGTGCCCAGAACGCTCAACAGGACAGTATTGATGTTAAGAACGTGCCTTTGAGACCTAGTGGCCACTTTATGTAGAAAATTCACAGGGATCCCATTCCTTAGTGGTGTTTGGTTTAGGGGGACACAGCACCATTGGCAAACAGCAGAATGTTAAGGAAAAAAAGAAAAGAAAAGCCATGTATTGTTTAATAGAGATCAGCTGTTGAAAAGGCACTTATTAGAAGCCCCTTTGTTCCCAAGGCTGGTTGGATTTGCCACAGCCTCACCAAACAACAGGAACACAAGCAGGGTAACGTGGATGAAAAACCCATCAGAAACTCCCAAGGAGCCCAGGCGGCCAGGGAGCCAGCCACCTCTGTGTGGGAATGCAAAAGAATGGTTATCAGTGCGGCTTTCCAACTTCACAAGATGCCAGCTGAAGCTTCAAGGATGCCAAGAGACGCAGAACTGTTGCCATTTAAATGCAGTCTGAAAGGGTCTCGCTGCTGTGTTTGTATTGGTTGAGCGGTTTTTAGTTCAGGTCTGGGCTAAGTGGGATGCTGCGTTTCTCAGTGACCCCGCCACCTGATGGGCTGCTCACCCACAGGGACCTTCCCCTCCCGTCAAGTGTGAGAACAAATGTGGTGGTTTCTCTCCAGAGAGATCTTAGCAATCACACAGTAGGTTGTGTCTCCCACACAAAGGCATGTCCTTGTATTCCAGTGACCCTGGTTCGACCCTTGCTTCCACCTCTGTGTGCCTTCCTCAGACGCTGTGCTACATACAACATTGCTTTGTGGGCTCAGGAGCCTTCTTTCATTCTTTCCTATTTGACCAAGACTATCTGTCACAACAGTGACAGTGACAGTTCTTAAAGAGCCCACGCCAAAGCTGAGGGAGCATCCAACTCCGCTGGCAATACCCTTCATTGGAAATGGTGCATAAAGCAGGAATTCCAACTGGGTGTCCTGGCTTTGAAGCTTCCTTGGCTTCTCTCTGTTCCCTTTTTTAAGGACACAGGTTAAACAGAAAGCAATTTTGTTTAGGGTTATAGAAAAGAGCACTCCTGTGGTAATTTTTCTAAACAAAGTGACCTATTTATTCACAGAGACAACTACAGAATTATGAAATACATAAAAGCACTCCAAATGTATGAAAATACATATAGCACTATAAGCTAAAATTTGGAACTAAATATCCCGTTTATATCCTCTATTTAAAATTCTGAAACCTACCAGGTATAACTGAAACCTACCAGCATAACTCAAGTCATTTAGGTTCTTAGTTTGTTTTCTGAAAATGGTGCTTTGCAGGTTCAATAACCTTAGAGAAAATGGGGCCAAGAAAATTAGGGGTTTCTTACAAAGACAGCTCTTCTGTAATGACTTAGAACTCCATGTGGTTGTGATACTTCTAGAAGAATGAAGGCCTAAGTCAATCCTGATGAAACTTTGAGAGATGCCACTAAGAATGTGTTTCAAAGCCAACACTTCAACTGCTAAATCATTCCCTCTGTTCTAAAGGAGTGATTATTTGTTTGGCAATGGGAGTAGAGAGAAATCCTTCACCAGTAATGAATATGGGCACATCATCTCCATGAGGACCTATGAAGGAGGATGAATCTGGCGGAATACCCCTGATTCATTCAGACACAAAAATCATCCAAAAGAGAGGGTTATCCCATTTTCTCTTGAACTTTAGTAGGAAATTTCCCATGCCATAATTGTATTTGTTATAGTGCAATGATCAAAGACAATAAATTCCTCCATCTATTCCCATTCACGGAAAACATATGGCATTGCTAGGAGAATCACATATAATGCTGGCTTGTCATATATATGATTAAATACCCATGGGGGAAGGGAACACTGAGGAGAGCAAAAATACTTAAAAGAAAAGGCTAAAAGCATGAACTCCAAGAGACACGTGGGATATATATATATCACGTCTGTAGGATCAAAAATGAGAGGTCTATGTAGAAAACATACTGTTACATGATCGTGAAAGGAAAAAAGGAAAGCCTCCTTGAGGCTATGCACACAGAACTGATTTAGGTCTTCATCAGGAATTAGCGGTTCTGGGAGGCAGGTAGGTCCACTTTGATGCCTACTGATTCTCACAGAAAGCCCTAATATCCAGTGCTCTGTTCTAACGTAAAGAAAATGTTATGAGTCCGTAAATACTGAGGTAGCATTTTCTTACCTTTCAGTTTGGTGAAGATTTAAGCTTGATAATACCCCAAATCAGAGGAGATATAAGGAAACAGGTACTGTTAGAGCAAGTGAGTAAGCTTTTGGAAATGCTGTTTTGTTACATTCATCAAAATTTTTAATTTGCATAAACAATAGCCCCACAATTCTATGGCTAGGAATTTATCTAACAGATAAATAGGTACAAGTTACAAAAACATATGCCCATGATAATGTAGGATTTTTTATTATAGCAAAATTTGGAAGAAATCTGGACATCTAGCAATAAAGGAATGTCTAAATGAACTAGAGTAATCCATTTGATAGAAGAATATGTAGTCAATAAAAAGAAAGAATGAAATAGATCTATTTCAGTGTCAAAGATTTTTTTAAAGTCATCGATGAGTAGTCCACTTGTTTAAAAAAATAAGGAAAAGAAAAATGTTTACAGAATAAGCATAAATGATAAATGCTTGTTTATGCGTAGAAAATTTCTGGAAATTTACATTAGAAACTATTTTCAGTTAATATACCCCAAGAAGTGGTCATTTAAAGGGGAAAGGACTTTACATTTCATTGTATACCTTTTTGTACTGTTTAACTTTTTTCTTTTAGAATAAGCATGTAAACATTTAATTTTTTAAAAGTTAACTTTTAAAACATTTGTATTTCAAAGTTTTCTTTTTTCTAATCACCTTCATTGAAGTATAATTTATATACCATAAAATTCACCAATCTTAAGTGTACAGTTCAATGAGTTTTAACAATTGTACACAGTCATGTATCCACAGTCATAATCATGATATAGAATATTTCCATCACCCCACAGGGTTGCACCTACCCCTCTGGTGCCAGGCTCCTATCCCTTACCCCTGGATCCTGGAAACCACTGCTCTGTTTTCTACCACTAGTTTTGCTTTTTCTAATTTCATGGAATCATACAGTGTGTGGCCTTTTGTGTCTGGCTTCGTTTCAATTCACATATTACTTTAGAGATTCACCTTTGTTGTTGTAACTATTAGTACTTTGTTCCTTCTTTTTTTTCTGAATAATATTCAATTTTGTGAAATAACACAATCTGTTAATCCAATCATCAACTGTTGGGCATTTGGGTTCTTTCAGAATTTTGACTATTATAAATAAAGCTGCTCTGAATATTTGAGTACAAGTCTTTCTGTGAACATAGGTTTTCATTTTTCTTTGGGTAAATAGGAGTGGAATTACTGCAAAATAAGTTGTTTCATTGATTTTTCTCTGTTTTCTCTTTTTCCTTTCATTGATTTCTGCTCTAATCTTCATTATTTTGTTCCTTCTTCTTGCTTTTGGCTTTAATTTGGTTTTTTTTTTCTAGTTCCCTAAAGTGGAAACTTAGATCACTGATCTGAGACCTTTTTCTATTGTAATATACCCACCTAATACTACAAATTTCCATCTAAGCACTGCTCTCTCTGGATCAAATAGTGTTATGATGTACTATTTTCATTTTGATTTAGTCCAAAATAATTTCTAATTTTCTTTTTAATTTTTTCTTTGACCCATGGGTTATATAGAATTGTGTTGTGTAATTTCCAAATATTTGAACATTTTCCAGATAGACCTTTCAGTTATTGATTTCTAATTTATAGCCACTGTAATGAGAGAACATATTTTGTATAATTTCAATCTTTTTAAATTTACTGAGATTTGGCTTATGGCCCAGAATAAGGTCTATCTCTGCAAATGGTCCTTGTTTACTTGAAAAGAATTTTTATTCTGCTGCTGTAGGATTACGTGGTATATAAATGTCATAAAGGTCAATTTGACTGAAAGTGTTGTCCAAGTCTTCCTGTCCTTGCTGATTTTTCTATCTACTTGTTCTATCAGCTAGAAAGGACTGTTAAAATCTCCAATTATAATTGTGGGTTTGTCTACTTTTCCCTTCATTTCTATCGTATATTGCTTCACATGTTTTGAAGCTTTTTTATTACATTCACTAACATTTAGGTTTTTCTGTCCTCTTAATGAGTTTACTCTTACGTCGTTATGAAATGTCCCTCTTTATCCATGGTATACTCTTTGTTCTGAAATCCACTTTGATAATAATGTAGTAACTCCAACCTCCCCTCCTTCCTTGCTCCCTCCCTCCCTTCCTTCCTTTTCTGTTCTTTTCTTTCTCTCAAAAAGTGACATTTATTCAAAGGGAAACAAAGAAAAAAAACAACAAGATGCGCACCCTGTGGCTCTCTTTCCACCCCCCTCCTGCTCCTTAGTCCCCCAGGAATGAACCCTGGCTGGGGCTGGGTAACAGGACAGCTTCTCAGAGGTCAGCAACACGGAGGGGCATCTCCTCCGTGGAGGTGCTGTAGAAGGTCTCAATGACAAGGGAACCCTCTTGTCTTCTTCAGTCCCCATGTTAATAAGCTGCACCCTTATGGCCAAAACGTCCACCATCACCAAATCTGTGGATATAGTCACAGATGATGACTAAAGGAACCTGCTGTGCATCAATGCCTCTGGCCTATGTCAAGAAAGATGATAACTTCATCGTGTGGATGAGGAGAAAAGAGGACACAAGCTATCCAAAAGGGACTTAGGCATGTATGTAGGCAGCCAAAGGAAGGCAAAATGAAAAACATCCCCTCTCTCCCAAAGATCTTGGGTTTGCCAGGTTTTATTCCACGTTGCTACTTTCCTGAGAGGGGCACAAGGTGGCCCCTTGGAGAGGGAATCACCTTGGACCCAACTTTCTTTTGATTAGTGTCTGATAGAGTTTCTTTTTACACCCATTTACTTTTATTCTGTGTCTTTTTTACTTAAAGTGGTTTTCTAGAGACAGCATACAGTTGAGTCTTACTTTTTAAAGTTATTCTGACAATCTTTCACTTTTAATTGCAGTGTTTAGACCTATACTGTACAATATGGAAGGCACTGGCAACATGTGGCTATTGAGCACTTGAAATGTGGGTAGTGCAAATTTAGATGTCCTATAATTCTGAAATACACAGAAGATTTAGTCTTAGATAAAGAGAAATAAAATACCTCATTAATAATTTTACATTGATTATATATTAAAACAATAATATTTTAGATATATTGCATTAACTAAAATTTATTCAAATTAATTTCATGTTTTTACTTTTTATGCGACTACTAGAAAATTTTTAATTATTTTTGTGGGTCATATTATATTCCAATTTAATAGAGCTAGTTTAGATCATTTACATTTAATATTATTGTTGATGTGGTTGGGTTTAAATCTATCGTATTGATATTTATTCTTTTTGTTTCATCTATTCTTTTTTTTTTTTACCACCCTATTATTAACACCTTGCACTGGTGTAGTACATTTGTTACAATTGATGAAAGCATATTTTTATAATTGTACTATTAGCCATAGTCCATGGTTTAACTTAGGGTTTCACTGTTTGTGTAGTGCAGTTCCATGAATTTAAAAAAAAAAAAGTTTGTTCTATTACCGTATATGCAATCTAACATTCCCCCTTATAACCAGCATATATTTCAGTGCTGCTAATTACATTCACAATGTTGTACTACCATCAACACCATTCATTGCCAAAACATCTATTCATTTTTTTAGTGTGTTCCCAGGTTTTTTTTAAATAAAATTTTATTGAAGTATATCATTCATACATGAACATACATAAACAATAAGCATATAATAAAAATTGTAAACTTACAAAAGAAGCATGCATATCATCATATACCTTGCACTATTATGTTATAGCCCATATCTTACGTTTGCTGTATTTTTCCCCAGACCCACCTGATGATTAACACCCTGTGTTAGTATTATACCTTTGTTATAGTTCATGAGAGAATATTCTCAGATTTGTTCTGTTAACCACAGTCCATCTTCCACCACTGAATTCCCTGTGTTATACAGTCTTATGCTTTGTATAATCCATTCAAGGTGTATACACACTGGCTCTCATTTTCATCACAAAGTCATCCTGTCATCACCTCAGTCAATTTTAGAAGGTTTTCATTACTCCAAAAGGAAAAACCCCATACTCTCCTATAGCCCCCTATTGTTGCTCCCTAGAATTGATATATCTTCTTTGTCATTGCTGCAAAAATATTACAATATTACTATCATCCATAAGTTCCATTAATTGTAGTTTTCCTGTGTATCACTCATTGTAAAAGAACTTTCTTATATTTATACTATTAACCACAATCTTCATCCACCACTAAAATCACTGTTATACATTCCTTAGATTATTCTCTAGCTTCCTTCTTCTGTGACCTTCACGTTCACAGACTACCTTTTTCAGCCAATCACATTTATAAATCAGCAGTGTTAGTTATACTCACTAAAATGTGTTACCATCAGCTCTATTCATTTTCACAATTTTACACTAAACTTTATTAAAAATTCTACATACATTAAGCATCAGCCCCCATTCTCAACCCACATTCTAGCTCCTAGTAACTTATACCCTAGAGCTTATCTCCGTGAGTTTACTCATCATATTTAGAACAAATACAATATTAGTTCTTTTGTGTGTGGCTTATTTCACTCAACATAATATCCTCAAGGTTAATCCATGTTGTCATATGCCTGATTTCATTTCTTCTTAGAGCTGAATAGTATTCCGTTGTATGTATATACCACTTTTTGTTTACGCATTCATTGGCTGATGGACACTTGGACAAGTTCCATATTTTAGCAATTGCGAATAATGCTGCTATGAACATTGGTATGCAAAGGTCTGTTAGCATCCCTGCTTTCTGTTCTTCTGAATATATTCCTAGTAATGGGATTGCTGGATCATACGGCATTTCTATATTCAACTTCTCGAGGTACTGCCAAACTGTCTTCCACAGAGGCTGCACCATTCCCACCAACAGTGAAGGAGTGTTCCTATTTCTCCAAATCCTCTCCAGCACTGTAGCTTCCTGCTTGCTTTTTTTTTTTTTTTAAATAATAGCCATTCTATAAGATGTGAAATGGTATCTCATAGCAGTTTTGATCAGCATTTCCCTAATAGCTAGTGATGAACATTTTTTCATGTGCTTTGGGGCCATTTGTATTTTCTCTTTGAAAAAATGTATAAGTCTTTTGCCCATTTTTTAATGGGGTTGCTTGTCTTTTTATTGTTGAGTTGTATATAACATGGATAGCAAACCCTTTTCAAATATGTGGTTTCCAAATATTTTCTCCCATTGAGTAGGCTATTTTTTTACTTTTTTTTTACAAAGTCTTTTGAAGAACAAAAGTGTTTAATTTTGAGGAGGTCCCATTTATTTTTTTTTCTTTTGTTGCTTGTGCTTTGGGTCTAAGGTTTAAGAAACTACCACCTACCACAAGATCTTGAAGAAAACATCTATTCTTTATTCTTTTTTTTTTTTCTTTACCTCCCTTTGGAGTCATTAAGGATAACTTTATTTCATTTTATCTCCACTATTGGCTTATTAGATGTACCTCTTTGTTTTATATTTTTAGCAGCTGCTCTAAGGTTTGCAATATATATCTTTAATTTATCACAGTCTACCTTCAAATAATTTTATACCACTTCACACATGTTGTAAGAAACTTACAAGAGGATTCTTCTTTTTACCTCCTCCCATCCATTGTAGCATTTTTGTCATACCTTTAACATGTTATAAACCCCACATTGCTTATTTTGTCTTTAAACAGTCCATATTATATTTTAAAGAAATTTAAATAAAAGAAAAATAGCCATTTATGTTTACATAGGAATTAACTAATTCAAGAGCTCTTCATTCCTTTGTGTAGATCCAGATTTCCATCTGCTATCATTTCCCTTTTGCCTAAAGGATTTTCTTTAATACTTCTTGTAGTGTAGATCTGCTGCTAATGAATTATTTCAGCTTTTGTATGTTTGAAAAAGTCTTTATTTTACCTTAGTTTTTGGATGATTTTTTTCACTGGGCAAAGAATTCTAGGCTGACACAGATGGGTTTTTTTCTTTCTTTCAGCAATTTAAAGATACAGCTCCACTGTGCTTCAGTTTCCATTGTTTTCAATGAGAAATCAGCTGTCATCCTTATACGTTTATTGCCCTTATCTAGGGCTAAGTCTGTTGTCTAGTACACTTGTGGATTTGTTTTTAGTGATTGATTTTTCTCCTTCTTTTGTGTCATATTTTCCTGTTTCTTTGAATACCTGATAATCTTTTATTTGTTTGGCAGACCTAGTGAATATTATGGTTTTGGCTACTGGATTTTGTTTTATTCATTTAAATATTGTAAAACTTTTTTTGGGAGATAGTTTAGTTATTTATATTCAATTTGTAAGTATTGATGCTTGCTTTTAAAATTTGTGAGGCTAAGTCCAGAGAAGCCTTTACTCTCCACCTAATTTGTCTCCCTCTAAGAACTCAACATAATGCTCCCTGTATTCAGAGGTCTTTCCGCTCTGTCTGGTAAGAACATCAACTATTACCAGTCTGTGTGAGCATCAGGGTTGCTCTAACTACTCCTTTCCAGCAGTTCTTTTTCCAGCCTGGAATAGTCTTCTCACACGCATGCTTGGAATAGTATTTTATCAAAGACTTGAAGGAACCCCTTTGCAAATCTCTAGAGTTCTCCCTCACTTTGTGGCTCCCTCCTCTCTGGTATTTTTCTCTGCCAGTTCTAGACACTTTGGCCTCTCTGAATGCACACTGTATCCTTAATTCAGCAAATCACCCAGGAACTATTTGTACAAAAACCTGGAAAATCTCCCAGGCAGTAAAATGTGGAAATTACAGGGTTTCCCTCATTTGTTCCTTGTCTCTCAGGGATCACTGTCCTAACCTGTCTGTTTATCATGTCTGAAAACCTTTGTTTCATATATTTTTTCTGGTTTTCTAGTTGTTTAAAGTGGAATATAAGTCTAGTCACTGTTACACCATCATATCCCATATAACAACTTATAATTTGTAAATAATAGGAATATAAAGTGCAGATAACACCAAAATCATCTGAACATATTTTACTTTTTATGAGACTTCAGAATCTTAGGTTATGAATTAGTTTCCTGTGGCTGCCATAACAAAATGTTTCACAACAATACAAAGTATTTGTGGTGGGGTGATGTGTGGGAGCACTGTATGATGTTGTGCATATTTGTTTTGTAAGTTCACAGTGTTTACTTAACATTTGTTGTTTATGTATGTTCATGTATTAATGATATACTTCAATAAATTGTTTAAAAATAAATAAATAAATAAAAATTTTAAAAAAGAAGATCCTTTACTTAATCATATCTAGTCCTTTTTCCAAATAAGGTAACATTCACGAATTCCAGGGATTAGGATGTGGACATTTCTTTTGGGGGGGCCACCATTAAGCCCACTACAGGTTGTCTCCCAATCTAAGTATCACTTATCATTATATTATAGTTCTGCAGAATGGCAATGAATGTAATCTTCTCAGAGAGAATATTATATCTTTTCTTTCTTTATCCCACAGCCCACTATCACCCTGGATGAAGCCAGCAGCTGCAGACAACTCCCCCAACTCCCTATTTCCACAATTCTTTGAAGTACTGATTATTCTCTGCTTGTCCCTTCAGATCCATTGTCTGTACTTCTCAGCCTAGGAAGCTGACCTCTAGAGACAGCCCCACCTGCTTTACCTGCTTTTTGCCTTCCAGTTTAACCAATAGGGGGCTCTGGCAGAGGACAAAAGTGTGGGAGGAAAGAGGGGCCCACCCCTAACCACCCTTTTCCAGCCAAGGTTTTGGCAAGAGCTGTATTTGTCTACTATAGCCACAGCTGCTAGGAGCTGCCCCTCTCCAAGGCTACAGATCTTGCCAGGTACTGGTAACAGCGTTCCTCCCCTTGGCTCTTCAGGTACAGGGGTGAAAATGGCTTGACTCTCTGTTGTTGCTAATTCCTGTATGTATCATCATCTCTTGTGGTGGTGGTAGTTTTTACCTTACCCACACCTCTGTAATTAGCTCCTTTATTAAATTCTCTCCATCAACCTTTGAGTGGGTCACCTGTTTTTTGCTCATGCCTCCGTGACTCCAGGCCACATTCCTCATGCCTCCTCCTCTGAAATCATAAACTCAACACCCCAGTCTCTGACCACAACATCCTGTCCTTCCAAATCTCTATGTCCATGACTCTTAATCTGCTGCTTTTTCTCCATTTCCTCTCCCTCTCCTGCTTCTCCCTATCTTTCAACTACTTTCTGGAATTATTTTCTTCCCATTCCAACCTAGATTGAATAGTCCTTCACGTCAACAATTCTTACAACACCACTTTCTAATGGTTCTCTCATTTCTGAGAGTTCTGGGCCTTTGTTTGTTTCTGAAATGAAGAATTGGAAAACGTGATCTCTAAGAAGGATAATCATTTCCCAACTGATTCCCTTTTGAGAATGAAAGGAGGAGCTATTAATTATTACACTGAGACAACAGGACAATCCCCAATCCCAAGGAAGCAGGGCATGGAACCCCTTATCTCTAAAGCCTCTTCCAGCTCTAGAATAATATAAAATCTAGAAGTTTATATTATGTATGTTAAAACCAAAACATGGATCTCAGTTTTTTCTAGGGTCATGAGCTTGTAGCTTAATAACTCATCCTGCTTAGTGAATCTAACAAAATATTGAGAAGTAATAAATATAAGAATAAGAAATCAAAGACTTACAGGTGGGGACTGTGAAGTATGAGGGCAGTGAATAAAGAAGAGATTCAGAAATGAATGCTTCCCTCCAAATTTCGGGTTTGTTGAACAGTTGCCCACAGGAAAAGGCCCTGCTTTTTCTAACAAGCATGGAACAATCCACCCGTTTGGGTCTAAAGCAGGGGTTCTTAATCTTTTTTATTCCACGGACCCCTTTGCCAGTCAGGTGAAAATCACAGACCCCTTACTAAGTCCACACTATACTGTGTATTATTTAATAAATATATCACACCCGCACCAACATGTCCCCACAAGGATAATGTTTTTTTGAATTTCAATTCAAGCTCACGGACCTCTTGTTAAGAACCCCTGGTCTAAAGGGGAAATCTCATGCCCTCCTGCCTTCTTGTTCCTTCACTTCCATTTTCGGTTTTCAGTTTCAAACCCCATAGAAGCTGATGCTCTGCCCTGCTTGCTGCCTCCTCTCCCACAACAAAAGGACTCCTCTGAATGAATAGGCATGGTCGCCATGGTAGCTGGGGGTCATAAACTCCCGAGCTGCGGGGCTTGGCACAATTCCATGCATTATCTACCTCCGGGTGCAAATCAGTCCCTTTATCTAATTACTAGCCTTACAAATAGCCACCTGCCCCAGAGCGTAACCATTAAAGATGCAATATTGGCTGAATAGCTTGAGACAAGTGCTGAGGAGAACAGAAAACTGAAAGCTGATCTTTCCTGGCTACAGACACCTGCGAGCCCAGCCCACCCACGTAGCAGGAGTTTTAAAGGAGGCCGAGAACAAATCGCTTCTGTCTTCTTATCAAGGCTCACCTTGGGTGTCTCGAGATCCACTGACCTCCCAGAAGCTGGGCCTGCTGACCTCTGTATCTGCTTGACCATTCCTGCTTAGGTGCCCAGCTATTCCCTGCCTCGGACCTTCCTACCTCAAATGGCCAGCCAGGTCTCTTCCTCTAGAACACAACCTACTGGTTGGATACTTCAGAATCATCTCCCATTTCACTTGGAAGACTGGATCCTTTCCAATTTGTTTAAACACAAAGATTTTGCCGTGCTAATGAGAAATATTACAGACTCATATTAACCTCTCTTTCATTCAGTAAAGGATTCCAAGAACAAAAACCAAAATTATTTCTGTTCCATTCGACTAGATAAAAGCAGATCTATTCCTACATTCATTTTATAGATAATGATGAATCTCAACTTTTTAAAAGTTGTATCCAATGCACTCTGTAGGGGTACAATGAGGTGAATCTGGCTTTTCCGTCTTGAACTGAATTTCAGGAATGATGAGAAGTACTGGTGGTGAGAGTGGGGAGGCTGGAAGAGTCCAGCTTCAGTCTTACAGTTGATGGTGGGAAACCACCTTTGAATGTTTTTCTCCATTGTAATGGTAAAGGAAGACTGTATTGCAATATATTCACCATGAGCTTCTAAAACTCACCCAATTTTCTCCATTATGTTGGAGAACATCTGTTCCATATGTGCACAGCAATTCACGCCTTACTGTAATTTTATTGTCATGTAAGGATTTTGAAATGACTTGCTTTTTATTATTGAACTATGTGTTTATGAGAATGTATAGTCAATGGAAACCTATTATGCTAGGGAATGATTACTATGCTAGAAATGGTCAAACATGAAAAAAGGTAGAGGTAGGAAATCTCTACTAAGTCAACTATTCTTCTGTTTGTGGGAGTCTATGATTTCTTTTTTTTTATCATTGGATTAACCACTCCAGCTTGAAAGGATACCCAGAAACAGGACTTCTCAGACATGGGATTTTTCCAGAGGCTAGAAGATCTAATTGATAATAGCCTTCTTGATATTCAGAAACAGTCTCTTTTCTTGAAGTTTCCATTGTTATTATTTATTAATTTATATTTTTACATAAAATATCTTCAGGGTCTCTGAAAAGAAGTCAGTGTTTTGAGTTTGTGTGAGCAAAACTTAAGCCAGGGTGACATTCCCTCCCTGCCCACAGTGATGCCTCAGGACCCTCCAGGAACAACCAGATCAAATACTTATGCTCCACCCCAAAACCTAAAGGCCAAGTCTTCAAGTTTCTTTTGAGAAAGGGACTAACTACAACTTCAAAAACAAAAGCTATTCTAGTGAATTTTTCCACTTTTATTCTCCAACACTCTTAAGTAAGGGTTGTTAACTACTCACCACTGTATTCAACACAGGCTGAAAGATTTCTCTGTGCAGTTATTTATCTCTTTGGCCACTTCTAATAAATTCTTACCTGGTGTTCAGTTGTCATCTTACTAAACAACAGCTTTCAGTATTTAAAGAGGCAAAGTCTTTCTGGTACCTAATAAGCTGTTCAATGTCTAACTTCTCTCGACTTTAATCTCCATGAGGACAGGGACTGTTCATTCCTCAATCACCCCTCCATCCTCATGAACAGATGTTGATAACAGGAATGAACTGTGCAGTGACCTCATCATTGTTTAGGAATATGAAGAATAGTAAGTTAAAATTCATGAACATCCTCAATGAAAAACCTGTAACTTTTGAGAACTAAAAAGTAGCATTTATATTCCCAGTAATTATCAGTTAATGAATTAAAATAGATTTGGGGCTGCATACAACAATGGAAAGGATATGCTTGCTGAAACCGATGACTCCAAAAACTAAAGAAAACAAAGTGATTCCAACAATCACTGTGTTGGAAGGATACCCAATTTGAAAAGTATAAAACATGCTGAGCCACACAGAGGGAGGTGTCTAAGCCTAAAATGTATCATTCAGAAGCCCCTGAGATCATCTGTGATTTCTCACTTCGGCGGGGGAGGGAGGGGTGGAAGGATGGTGAGGTCTTTGGGATGTAACTTTTGACTCAAAAATAACTTTCACAACTTGACAAGTTTATCATTATGATTAATAAATATAGAATCTATTTTTCTCCAGACCATCTCTTTCTCCTCTGTAAATCCCACAGAGAATAACAGAGACAGAGCAGGAATGCAAAGGTCTGTGGTTTGGAACTGGCCCATGCCAAACTGAATTTTTCTGAATATACATTAAACTGTCAGCAAAGAGCACCATGACCCAGCACTTGAACAAAGGGAAAACCCCACAGCCTCCTGAAAGCACTGGTTCCAAGAGGTGTTTTAGGGAAAGGGCAGATAATTGGGGATTATTCACTTTATTAAAATGTGTCCAGCCAAGCCCAGATAAGACTTCCTGATGAGTAGAGAACTGGAATTATTTCTAACTCTACTAATTCTCTCAGATTGGGCGTGCATTCCCCCGAGCAGCTCGGCTTTGAGGGCACTAGCTGGGCCTAGGGGGCCCACCCCCCCACATGTCCGTCTGCTCTGAGACTCACATCTTTCTAAAGGAAGGCCCCAGGAAACTAGTACCTGAGATACGGCACTGCTGGGTGCTCGTAACCAGAAGGTGGCAATCAGCCCCAATTCCTCCCTTACAAAGACAGCCTAGCTCATGGGGGGGGATCCCTGGCAAAAATGGGGATGGATGGTGGGAGGATGGAGATGAGAACAGCTTCCTGGTCAAGACTAGCTCATCTCCCCTCATTCTGGGCTGACTAATTGGGAAAACAGAAGGTGGCAGCCCCTCACTCTCACCTGTGCCCAAAGGCTTTGTTTCACCCACCAGAATCTACATATGCATGAGAATGTCTTCCCTCACATGTTGATGAAGCTCTAAAGGACTAATGCCCTGGTGACTGTATTTATTCATATTTGCACTCTAAGAACAGGAAATTTAAGATGGCATTATTGACAGAGACAAATAAAGAACAGACAGCAACTTTACCAGCATTCTAGTGTCTGCTTAACCAGTTCTGTGAATATGAGCAACTTACTTAATTCTTTAGGGTCAGTTTCCCCATCTTCTAAATGAGGGAGATGAGGCAAAAAGTTTCTAAGATCACCTCTAGTGTTACAGTTATATGGATCTCGATCCCTAGTGGTGAATTCCTAGGGATGCTGCATATAAGCCAAGCAGAAAACACATGTTGTAGGATATTCCATAAGTATTGGGGGAATCACAAGGGATGAGTGCCAGTGATAATTTGCTGCTCTTTTCCAGTCATCACGGAGGAGTCTATGAGAGAATAGGATATTCTGATGTGTAAGAATGTTTGCTGAGCTGACTGTCGCATAAGTTGTAGCCAAGGAAATAAAGTTTAGCATGGAGGAACCATTAGGGAAAATTTTCCT
>JAQZBX010034202.1:0-25080 GCA_029593785.1 Cabassous unicinctus
CTGGACTTGTGTGCTGCCAATGTCATAGATCATTTTGTATGTGACTATGGCCCTGTCCTTCAGCTCTCTTGCACAGACACCAAGCACATAGAAGTCTTCTCTTTTACTTTAGCTTTGTTGACACTTCTTGTCACCCTGATCCAAGTGATTACCTCCTGTACACTTATCATAAGGATGATTTTGAAGATTCCATCTGCACAGAAAAGGAAAAAAGGCCTTTTTCACCTGTTCTTCTCACATGATTGTTCTATTCCTTTCTTATGGAAGCTGTATCTTCATGTACATTAATCCTAATGCACAAGAAAGGGTGGATTTAAATAAGCATGTGTCCATGCTCAATATTTCGGTTACCCCCCTCTTAAACCCTTTCATTACACTATGAGAAATAAGCAAGTAAAACAAGCCTTCAAGGACAAGGTAAGAAAGATGTTTTCTTTCCTATAAGTAAATCCTATTGTCTGAAAAAAAAATGAAAGTAGTTGAACAAATATATTGATCTATGAAGCCCAAATCATCTTAATATTTCCTCTTTTAGTCTTTCTACCATGTGTGATTAATGCTATCACTATTTTTGCACAACATATTCCTGAATTCTACTCTTTTCAATAGATCTAGAATTCCTTTGATTGAGGCAAGTTCTTTCTGCTAATAATTTCCAGTCTCTAATTAATTCATATTTTAAACATTGGGTAATGAAGCCTAAATGTCTCTGTTTTGTCAAGCTTTCCTAATTTAGAAAAATAAATTTATATATCCAGAATTTGTCCTTATACTTTTGCTTAAATCCAATAAAAAGAATGTTTGGCACATTTTTAGAAAATGTGATTGATTGTACTGAATTTAGCATTACACCAAAGAGAATTTCATAAAGAAACTTTAGACTGTCCATTTTATAGATGATAAAACCAAGCTTGAGAGAGTATTAAGAAACGTGTTCAAAAACACACAAACAGTAAGATGAAGGTTTTATTCAAATATAATCTGATTCCAGAGCATTTGTGCTTAATCATTACTGCATTCTGTTATAAGATGTAACTTTCTAACCTCTATATGGTAAATTTACGTTTTTTCAGTAACAACTCTCTTAGAGATTTTTCATTAGTAATATATTGTTGGTTCTACTGGACTTATCTTAAACAATGAGCCCGTGTTCAAATGCAAAAGGATATTCAAAACATTCTTATGCAATTAAGTCAATATATTTAATATTTGCAATTCACTGAAGAAACTTTTGCATCTCATAATTTCCTTTCTTTGCTTTGCCTCATTAAATTGGGAAAGAAGAATGGAAGAGGGAATAGGAAACTCCTTGATGCCATTCAAGGCACATGTCTTTATATAAATCAGAGCTTTTGCTCCTTCTGAATTTTCTGGGTTGTTGCCTCTTTTCAAATGTTTTGGGCTACTGTGGTATGATGCAGCTATGATTAGTGGTCTACTATTAAAATATCATTAATAAGTTATTTGGCCATTAAATAAAATCATCAAGGAACACATATATATGTGGAGTACATCATTTTTTCGTAGATACAGATAACATAAGCTGTATACTAGGAAAGATAATAATAGTCCTGGGATTCTATGAAATTAATTTTAAACTTAGCTCCTCAAGTGTAGAGGAGCAGCAATTATAAGTCTTATGTGCAATTGATGAATAAGCCCACAGCCACTGATCAGTAAGTAAATATTTGCCTTCAAAGAGGCAATATTCTTCTGTAATACATGACTATTTTTATTTTTTAGTTGGTACCTGAAGTACACACCTGAAAAAATCTCCATCATTCACAATAGAGTTGAAGTCAGTTGCTCTTCTAGGGTGACTGTTTTGTGATATTCTCTTACAATTCCAAAAATTTAGTTCTTAGATCTAGGAAACAAAGTTAAAGATACTTATAGAATTCACTAATTGCTTTCCCTAACATATGAAATTCACAACCAACCAAAAAAGTAAATATTAATATTATATATATGTATGTATATTGAGACTCCAAAATAACTTGCCCATGATTTCATGGTTTGCAAAACAAATTTGGAGCCTCGGATACTAAAAGCCAAGAATCCAGATATTAGGAAAGATTGAAGTGGTAAAATTCTGCAACAAAATCCTAAATTAATGTCTTTCATTTTATATTAACCACTAAAATAAATTTCTTCTTCCCATGATATTACTACAGTTATACTTGTAATTCAAATTATCCATTTCTTGCTACTTAGAACCATCTTTCTAATAAATATTTCAAGAATGACACTTTTCTCAGGTGTAATACATCGTTTCTTTTAAAAATGTGATAACCCTTATTGTCATTAAAATCCTCTTCCATGCTTTCACAGTCTCTTAAATCTATAATCAGTCCATTTTCTTCCCACTTTTTCCTGGAACTCATACTTGTGACTCCTCCTTTTAGACTGGATATTCTATTGCCTCAAAGTATTTCCAAATAAAACACCACATTTACCCTTGACTTTGTACTTTATAACTTTGCACAAAATGTTATTTAACCATTATTCAATAACTCACTGTTGATTACTTTTTAACTATAGTGTGCTTGCCATTCAAATGCCATGACATTTTAATTGTCTACAAAGTAAATATGAGGTAGCTATAGTGTTTGTCTAACATACTGACAATTGCTGTCATTATCTGCAGCGATAGAAATATAGGTAATAAGAGAAAATATTCCTTTATATGCAAATATATACTCGATCTCCACACTGATGATCTTCCTTTTGAAAATAATTACAAAAAATAGGATAAGGCACAATGATAACATGTCTATAGAAATGTGTATATAAAGCATATAAAGAGGAGTGTTCTTCAAAAAAGACAACGGTATAACCTGAAAATGATAGGTTCATGTTGAGGAAAGGGCTGGGAACATAACTTCCTTTAATTACTTGAATTTTATCTCCTGAAAAGTGAGTTACATTTCATCTGTATACCAAAGATGAAAATACTTCCAATGAGCAATGAGATTTGTTAACTCATTATATAACAATCAAAGCAATTTACTATTAAAAATCCTCTTACCTATTTATGTTACATAGAATTAATTATTATGCCCCACTTTTAAAAAATGGAAAGCTCAGACAGAGGGTATTTAAATAATGTGTTCAAAGTCAAACAATTTGTGTGTGGCCTTGTGACATGAACATGGAGGGTATGGACAAATGACAGGCTGTAAGAACTCCCAGTGAAAAGAGAACATATGACAATTAGAACCCATAAAACTGATAGGATGAGTTGTTAAGTAATCACTTTTACTTCCTGAAGGCTGCTAATGTTGAAGAAGGAAATAGATGACAATCTCTTGTAGATCCTATAAAAGCCATTCCTTTGAAAACGGGAGATTAATTCCATCTCTTTTCATGCTCTATTTTCTCCCTAAATCTAATCAGTCTACAGATTAGATAAAGCACTTTAACTCAAACATTTTTGTTACCACCTAGCTCCTTCAGTGACTATTACTTACACACTTTGTATATAGTAGTCTGAATGACAACAAAATTGATAGGATTCACCACACATGTGCATATTTTGACTCTTTAGCTAGGTTATCAGCTTGCAATAACCACAGGTGAGATCTCATACTCTCTGTGACAGTTATTACCCAGAAAATATTACTTAAACAAGTATTTGATGATAGACAAATGAAATTGCTGAAATTGTAATAATCACATTAGATCAGAAATTTGTACTCGCTGATTTATTATTAATGCATTCAACATTCACTCAGTTAACCATAACCATGGAGTGTTTTCTATGTGATTGAATTCCCACATTCTAAATTTGCAACCTCACAGCTAAATAAAAATTCTAATTACATCCAGTGCACTGGGTACTTTTTAATTTATTGAAATACTTCTATACCATGTGGTAAATAAATTCCTTTCTGAGAACCTCAATCATTATCACTCTTAGTTGTTGGAAGTTCAAAGTAAATAAAGGAGAATTTCATCAATTGTCTCTTAGACTGGAAGATTATGAATAATTTTTGAAATAACTAGTTCAAGAATAAGGCTTGATGATTAGTCCACACATGTTCCCCAATCTATACAATAATTTTGAAAAACATCTGAGCAATGTCTGGTCACATTTTTCATAGACAGTATAACCTAAGAAGCATTTTAAAAATTTAGTTTTTAAGAAAAGCCCTAGTACAGCCATGCCTAATCCATTTCATTCGATTCTATAGTGGTTTGCATTATTAAAATGATAAAGAGACTGTTCAAGAACCAGAAAAGTTTTGTTGTCTTTTTGAACCTAGGGTACATTTGAGAATTACCAAGACAGTCCTGAAAGAATTATGAATCCACTCTCCACAAGTGAGTTATTTATTTCAATATTAAACTAAAGAACCAGAGAAAAGTTTGACCTTCTTTTTCTTGAGGCTTGTTTTCCTAGACCTTTCTTTCTCACATTAATTTGTTTTTCCACATGCCCTTTGCTGCCTCTCCAATTGAAAAGTATTCTTTTCATTCACACATTGCTGTATAAACCCAGGTGGCCATAAATCCTGCTTTTCTCTTATATTTGGGATCGCTACCTATTGCCCTGATTTCATTTAAAAGCAATATTGTTTTAAAATTACTAGTGTTTGGTTTGGTAGTTGTACAATTTTTACTTTTAGCTTCTGCATTTATATTGTCCCAAAGTAAGTTTTGATGCATAGTTAATGACTATCATTTTCAATTAAACATGGGATAAATATGAAAGAAAATCATCAGCAAACTATCACTATTCTCATGATTATTTTCAGCTGTAGTTGCACCAGGACATAAGTGGATAGGTGGAGCTAACTTCTTTCAGACGTGGAGTGGAAGGGTGACAGTAGTAGGAGAAGTATCAGACAATGTGGTACCCACTGGTCAAATGAAGCACCAGCTAGTTCTGCCATCCCTTGTAATGGCCGGCAAGACACATGAAATCTCCAAGTGGCCTGATGGCTGTGGCAGTGGAAAACTCTTAAATTAGAGGTTAGTTGTGAATGAAATATGTTTGAGAAATAGAAGGTAAGAGTAATCTGAACATTCCTAGTACAGGTTTTTTTGGGTTTTTGCTTTTGTTTTTTTTTTCATTTTGTTATTTTTGTATGTATGTATGGTGACCATTTGCTTTGGTTTCTCATCTAAATCAAATACCATACTACGAGTTGGCTTAAGAAGAATCATGTATTGGCTAGTCTGAATGTCTAGAAGGCTTGCTTCCTTCTAGGTCAATATCTTCCTTTGGCTGGCAATCTTTGGGGTTCCATGTTTTTCAGCCATATGGCAATGCACATGGTGGCAAGTTCTCCTTTTTTATTCAGCTCCCATTTACTTCTATCTTCTGGCTACTCCCTAAGGCACCCTCTTTCCCTGTCCAATTTACCTATTGGTTTAATGCATAGTCTGGTTCAGTTTGAACAAACTTTAACTAATAATATCTTCAAAGTTCCTATTACAAATGGGTTCATACCCATAGAACCAAGGGTTGGGACCTGACCAGTTCTTTTGAGGGGGACCAATTCAATCCCCAACAACATTGACAGTTCTTAATATATTTTCTTATTAAGCTTCTGAGGAGCAATGAATGAAAAAGAACTTCATGATTAATGAATAGTCAACATTGAATTTGAATTTTGCACAAAAATATGGCAATATGTAACTTGACCAATTTTTGTTCACATTTATCATCTTCCATGATGAAGACATACTAAAACATGAAAACTTGAAGATACAAAAATTCTGTGTAACCAGTAGGATTTTCTCCAAAAGTATTGATAATCTCCTGAAGACTCTCCCTAAAGATTAAGATTTAATCATGGAAGCCTCCTGAAGTTTTATTTATATATATCTCTCTATAAACTTGTCTTTTCCATATGTCTAATATTTATGTATCTAAATAGGTGTACCTTGCTTTCAATTTGAAGTTGCTCTGTGTCTGCATGAAGGTATTTGTGAAGCAGTAATTGATAAAAAATATTGTCTCCATTAACCGAAGAAGAAGTTTACAAATGTGTCAGTGATATCAGCTTAACATCAGGGTCATTGGATGCATCAAAAGAAAATCAGTTAATAAGACATTTTTTACTAGCAACTTGCTTTAATTATATAAACTGGTATTACGCATGATAATGGAATAAATTTAAAGTCTTGAAATTTTGCTGCCTCTAAATTTAGAAAAACAAAGCTAATCAAGAGAATAACTGATATAGAATATTAATATAAAATGTTTATTGAGGATATACAATTTTGCAATGAGCGAAAATATAACTATATATTTAATTTAAACCAAAACAATGGCTTTCCATTTTTAATAAAAGCTTATTAGGGTCAAAGAAAAGGTCAAGAAGAGAAGCAGAGTGGCGTTTGACACCAGAAATTGTTCAGGAGTCACCAAAGTGAGCAGCATCAAAATTGTAAGGACTTGAGAGAACCTCCTAATGCCTCTCCACACAACCAAGAAGAGATCTGAATTGAAAGATGTTTCCAAAGCTGGATTCCTGTCACCTTCCCTGCAGTGAGTCCCAGTAACATATCGGGCTTAACTCCTTATCTGCACGTGGAAAAATAAAGCAAAGGAAGTGGATGTCCCTATCTCCCACCAGCCAACAGCACGCACATTAGCCTGGGTCCTGCCCCACTGTCTTGTTTGAGGAACTTCTGGTATCCTTCTCTGAGGATAGTGACAGGGAGTGAGATCCCCACATGACAGGGAAGACTCAGCCTCACACTTGACATGATTTGGAGGTGATGGAAGGTCTTAGGAGGGATAGGATGCAGGGAGCAGCTGTGTCTGGTGAATCAGTGTTTTCCCAGCTGATGTTGGTTTGCTCATGGTGGAAACCTATATAAAACTGAGATGAACACTCCAACACTGTCTATTTTAAGTATTTAAAACAAACTTAAATTTTAATGATTTTTAAAAAACCCTATTAGAATGCATAACCTGTAAGATATATTTGTTGACATTTATCATTTCTATGTGTCATAATAACACTGATAAAAGCTGATCAATAATCATCAGGTTTTTCTCCAAAAGATAATATTTATTATACTATAATATATACATATTTCAGTTGAACATAATTAGAGTTGAAATATCCTCCAATTTCCCCTGAACTTAACAAGTACCTCAGCAACAATAAAAAGAGTATGTTTTCAATTAAAAAACTATATTTCCTGAGAAGAGCAAATAAGGCTATCAATAATATCAATTTCATGATCCTTAAAATGATTCTATATATGCGTTATAGATAATTTTATTACAATTTTAAATTATGCAAAACATTTTTTCTGTCCACAGCCAAATATGCATGGAAATTTTAATGGAAACTTTATTTGCAATCAACAGAAACTGGAAACAAGCATTATGTCCTCCAGAACATGAAAAGATTAAAAACAAACAAAAAACTGTAGAGCATCAATGGAATATTATACAGCAATTTTTTAAAAAGCTAGCAAACTCTCTATCCATCCACAATGTAGAGGAATTGTAAAAGCATATTGCTAAGGAAAGAAGGCAGACTGAAAAACCTGCATACACTGATCCTAGAAAGTGCCAAATTTTAAAGACATTAAACAGATCAGTGGTTGTCAGTAGTTTGGGAGGGAGGAAAAATTGAATAAATGAAAACTTGGGACTCAGGTTGATGAAAATCTTCTGTGTGATGCTGTACTGGTGGATATATGCCGTTATCAATTTGTCAAAATTCATGAAATGCACCAGTACAAATTCTAAACTTCAATATATGAAGATTTTAAATGCATGTATAAGATGGAGGCACCTCAGAATGGAATTAAGACTGCTAAAATTAATCTAAAAGTATTATAATTTATATGGTATAGCCTAACAGGAAAGGAAGGAGTGAAACGTTGCTGAACTAGGTGACTTTGCAGATGATTGCAGATAGGAAAAATGAGGATAAAAGAACATCAAATAAATACTGTTTTCTTGGTAGTAAACTTGATTCCCACAGAGTTATAGGTAAGCAATTCTAAAACAACTCTATGCATACAAAGGATGTGGAAAAAAGTGGATGTTGGATGGTGGAAGCCAGGTTTCTCCCTTCTGGAATTGGAGGTTGGAGATAAAAAAGTGGAGAAACCTAGAATGATCCCGTGGTATTAGATTAGAGTTGGCGGTGTTTACTGACCTAGCTTCAAGTTCACTGTTTCTTCATTGGTTGTGCTTAGTCTACGAGTGTGTCTCGTGGAAAGCACTCTTCATCACTGTTACTGTGTGCTTTTTCTTTTTTTTTCATTTCTAGCATATTCACTTTAGTCTTTCTTATAGTTCCATCTCTCTGCTCAAATTACCTATAAAACTCCTTATGCTATCTGCTCCTACCACTAGTCTTTTCATATTAATCATGGTTGTTTACATATTATTTTCCTTGTCTGATAGTTTCAATATCCCTGTCACACCAGATTCCAGTTCTGAAGTTTGCTTTCTTTATTTGGACGGTATAATTTCCCTTTTAGTATCTCATTATTCTGTTGAAAGAATTTGATATTGTTTAGGACTCTTGAGAATGTGCTAATACTTTTAAATTATACTAGAGGTTGAACATACCCTTCCTTCTGGTGGACCTTTAGTGTGGACATTTGCATTCATCTAGAAAGGTTTGGATTATATTTTTAGTTTGTTGTTTCTATGGTTGCCCTCAGTCATCAAAGATTTCCTATTTCTTTGGAGAAACTTGTTTATTTTGTGGCCTAATTAGCCAGAAGGTTTTTTCCTGGACACCTAAACCTTCTTGGCTTGGGTCTTCCTGCTTGTCTTTGCACCTCATTTTTGCACTGTTCCAGAGAGAATCTGTCTTTTGCAGCTCTGCTGTGTATTCCAATTGTATGCTTATTCCACACTTGTAAGCACACTATGGGGAGCAGGAGGCAGGAGAAGGAGTCCTATTCTGATCTTCTAATTAAGCTGGGCTTAGGCAGGTAATATGATCTTGGGTCTCTGGCTTGTGGCCTTCACAAGTTTTCCTACCCTACCCAGAGGTACACTTTCTCCCCCCTTTTCCTCTCCCACAACCATATAGATTTCCACCAGGGCCCTTAGACTACAATTTCATTGTTCTTCTCCCTTAAGTCTGAGGCTTTGCTCCAATATAGAGATATGGGAGCTGGGTTGGGACATAACTTCATAGGTGATTGCCCTTCCATTCCCACAGCAGCTGCCCTCTACTACATTGTTCTGGTCCTTCCTTGAAGGTTTATTTACTCCATAGAGGCCTTAGGGGAAAGGATCTGAGCAGAGTGTCATAGGGGCTGCTATTATAACCCCCAGCCAGCACCAGGGAGGATGCTTGCTCAGGATTTTCCCTGATTGTCTCTGTGAGAACTTGGTGGGCCTCCTGCAAGAAACATGTGGAAGTGAGTCCAAATCCCCCTCTCTCTGAGAGCCCTAGAGGTTTCACACTCCCCTATTAGTTCACATTAATCATTTAGTAATTTATTAAAATTCTTTCTCTGAAGACTAGGACTTTTTACAGGCTTACATGATGCTAAGAATGGTTTCTGCCACAGATAAACAACAATTTGATTACTGTTTCTCCCTGAAGGCACCTGTCTCCCTCTAGATTTAGAAGTTAGTTGATTGTACTGCATCCTTAATTTTTGCATGCTTTCACAAGAATTTCATCAATTTGCAGTTCCTCCAGTGTTTGATCTTGTCATAAGAATGGGAGTGAGGTGCCCTCCAGCTCTCTACTTTCCAAGCTCAAATAGATTCTCTTGATTATTTTGTTACTTTTCTTAACCATCTTATTAAATCTCCCAAAGCCAACTAATTAAAAATGTTTTCTTTTAAGTGTGGTGTATATTCCTTAGTGTTTTCTATTTCTGGGCAGTTTTTTCCTTTGTTTACCCTTGGGAAAATTTTTCCATACTTATTTATTTGTGAAATATATGTGTTTGAACTGTTCAATGAAACTTCTTCCCAGAGTAATAAAAGAAGTAATGAAAAATAACATTCTGCAGATAACATCTCATTCATTAGCCTATTATATAGAGATGTACACTAGTATATTGTTTACTGAATTTCACTATATGCTTGATCCCATTTTGTGATTATTTATTTATCATCTATCTGTCATATATTGTCATATCACTCCCTCTTTTGTGGTTACACACACACACACATATATATAACTCATTACACTTTATACTGAATTTGAATACATTATACTCTGCAAGTCTTACCTTATTTCAAAGAATTATAACATTAGAATTGGGGAAAAGACATTTCAATCATATAAATTGCTCAGTTTATTTTCTTTTATAATTTATACAGCATTTTCTTTGCAAGTGAGTTCAGCACTACTGTTTAAGATCCTAAAACACAGGCTTATATTGGTTTATAATCATTTGTTCAATGAATAAATACATCATGCAATTCTATAATAACACAAAGTTTCATGACTTTCTATGGATAAATACTGTGTTAGTGGAGGTTCACCTATGGAGTGTGTTGATTTAACATTGATTTGTTGTTGGTTTTTTGTATCTTGTATTTTTTTATTTTGAAAACAATTTATTGAAGTATATCATTCATATATAAACATACATAAACAATAAGTGTATATTAAAAGTTGTGAACTAACAAAACAAATATGCATAACATCATAAAGGACTCTCATACATCATCCCACCATAAATACCTTGCTTTTGTAACAAATTTGAAACAGCATCATAAAAGTATTGTGAAATATTTGTAACAAATTATGAAAGAGCATCATCAAAGTATTACTACTACATATAGTACATATCTTACATTTATTGTATTTTCCCCCCTTCCCACCCTATTATTTTTTGGTTCATAAATCATATAATTTATTTAAAGTGTGCAATCAATGGCATTGGCTATAATCACAGAGTTATGCATTCATCACTTCAATCAGTATTAGAGCATTGTCATTACTCAAAAAGAAAAAAAAAAAATTAAACCACTATCCTGCCCATACTTCAGCACTACTAATTCCGAATCCCATGACGTGCTTTCTCCATTTCTATTCATTTCTAAACATTTACAAACAATATTTACTAATTCTGCACAGATTAAACCTCAGCTTTCCATTCTCTAACCACATTCTATTCTCTGGTGATTCTAGCTATTAACTCCATTGTTTGCTCATTATATTCAGTTCATACCAGCGAAATCATACAATATTTGTCCTTTTGCTCCTGGCTCACTTCACTCAACATAATGTCCTCCAGGTTCATCCATGTTGTCATATGCTTCATGACTTCATTTCTTCTTACAGATGAATAATATTCCATCATGTGTATATGCCACAGTTCATCAATTCGTCAGTTGATGGACACCTGGGTTGTTTCTGTCTTTTGTCACTTCTCTCAGTTCTTCTGGGTATACTCCTAGTAGTGGTATTGCCAAATCACATGGTAGATCTTTAGCTAAATTCCTTAGGAACCACAAACAGACTTCCCCGCTGGCTGTACCATTCTACATTTCTACTAACAGTTAATAAGTATACCTATCTCTCAATAATCTCTCTAACACTTGTTGTTTTCTGTTTGTTTGGTTTTTTTTTTAATAGTGGCCATCTAGTAGGTGTGAAATGATATCTCATTGTAGCTTTGACTTGCATTTCTTTATTAGCCAGTGATGTTGAACATTTTTTCATGTTTTTTTTTTGCCATTTGTATTTCTTCTTTGGAAAAATACATATTTAGATATTTTGTCCATTTCAAATTGGGCCATTTGTCTTTTTATTGTTGAGTTGTAGGATATCCTTATATATCATGAATATCAAACTCTTGTCAGATGTGTGATTTCCAAATATTTTCTCCCATTGAGTAGACTGCCATTTTACCTTCTTCACAAAATCCTTTGAAGTGCAGAAGTGTTTAATTTTGGAGAGGTTCCAATTTTCTATATTTTTCTTTTGTTGCTCATGCTTTCGGTTGTTAGATTTAAGAGATCTCAACCTACTATAAGACCTTGTAGATGTTACCCTATGTTATGTTCTAGGAGATTTATGGTCTTGGCATTTATATTTATGTCTTTGATCTATTTTAAGTTAATTATTGTATAGGGAGTGAGATAGGGCTCCTCTTTCATTCTTTTGGTTATGGATATTCAGTTCTCTTAGCACCATTTGTTAAAGAGACTGTTCTGTCCCAGAAAAGTGGGCTTGTTAGGCTTATCAAAAACCAGTTGACTATAGAGGTGAGGGTCTATTTCTGAAATCTCAATCTAATTCCATTTATCAATGTGCCTATCTTTATGAAAATACATTGCTGTTTTGAACAATATAGCTTTATAATATACTTCAAAGTCAGAAACTGTGTATATTTCAACTTTATTCTTCATTAGGATTTTTTTTTTTTTTTTGTCTCTTCAGGACCCCCTTTCCCTTCCAAATATTGTGACAACTGTTTTTTTTTTTTATTTCTGTGATGCAAAATCTGTTAGAATTTTGATTGGTATTAACATTGAATCTATAAATCAATTTGGGTAGAATTGATATCTTAACAATATTTAGTCTTCCATCCATGAACACAGAATGTCTTTCCCTTTGCTTAGATTTTCTTTGATTTCTTTTAGCAGTGTTTTGGTTTCTGAATATAGATGCTTTCACATTCCTGGTTTAATTTATTCCTAGAAAGTTGAGTCTTTTTGTTGCTATTGTAAATGGAATATTTTTCTTCATTTCCTCCTCAGCTTGCTCATTAATAGTGTATAGAATCACTACTGAAGTTTGTATATTGATCTTGTATCCTGACACTTTGCTGAACACATTTATTAGCTCTAATAGTTTTGTTGTAGTTAATTCAGAATTTTATATATATACGATCATGTCATCTGTAAATAGTGAGAGTTTTTCTTCCTCTTTTCCAAATTGGATGCCTTTTATTTCTTTTTCTTGCCTAATTGCTCAGCTAGAACTTCTAGCACAATGTTAAATAACTGTATTGACTTTTGGCATCCTTGTCTTGTTCCTGAAGTTTTCCGTCCTTCTCAACTGAGTACAATGTTGGCTGTGAGATTTTCATATATGCTCTTTAATATGTTTAGGAACTTTCTTTCTATACTTATTTTTTGAAGTTGTTTTTATCAATAAAGATTGCTGGATTTTGTCAAATGTCCTTTTAACATGAATCAAGATGATCATGTGTATTCTTCTTCAATTGGTTAATGTGGTGTATTACATTAATTGATTTTCTTATATTTAACCAACCTTGCACACCAGGAATAAAAATCATTTATCATTATGAAAAATTCTTTTAATATGCTATTGGGATTTATTTACAAGTATTGTGTTGAGAATTTTTGCATCTATGTTCATTACAGTGATTGGTCTGTATTTTTTTTTTCTTGTAACATCTTTAACTGGCTTTGGTAATAGTGTAATATTGGCATCATAAAATGTGTTGAGTAATTTTCCCTCCTTTTCAATTTGTTGGAAGAGTTTAAACAGGATTGGCATTTATTCTTCTTAAAATGTTTGGTAGAAGTCACCTGTGATGCCATTCAGTCGTGGACTTAACTTTGTTGGAAGATTTTTGATTCATGATTCAATCTTTTTATTGTGATTGATTTGTTGAGTTCCTGTATTTCTTGTAGAGTCAATGTAGGTTATTTGTGCATTTCTAATAACTTGTACATTTCATCTAGATTGTCTCTTTTCTTCACATACAGTTTCTCATAATACCGTTTTATACCCTTTTGAATTCTGTCGGGTCAGTCATAATTTCTGTCCTTTCATTCCTGATTTTATTTATTTGCATCTTCTTCCCTATTTCTTTGTTAGTCTTGCTAAGAATCTGTCAATTTTATTGATCTTCTCAGAGAACCAGCTTTTGGTTTTTAAATTTTTCTCTATTTTTTTGGTTCTCAATTACATTTATTTCTGCTCTCATGTTTGTTATTTATTTCTTTTTGCTTGCTTTGAGAATAGTTTGCTCTTTTTCTAGTTCCAACACATGCGCTGTTAAGTCTTTGGTTTAAGTTCTTTCTTCTTTTTTAAAGTAGGCATTTAGGGCTATAAATTTCCCTCTCAGCACTGTCTTTGCTGTATCCCATAAGTGGTCTCATTTTCATTCATCTCGAAATATCTACTAATTTCTCTTGCATTTTTTTCTTTGCCCAATAGATTGTTTAAGAGTATGTTGTTTAACTTACATATATTTGCAAAATTTCCCTTTCTCACCTATTATTATTTACAACTTCATTCCATGTTGATAAGAGAAGGTGCTTTGTATAATTTTGATCTTCTCAAATGCATTGGGAGCTGTGTTATGGTCCAATATGCGGTCAATCCTGGAAAAAAATCCATGAGCACTTGAGAATGTATAACCTGCTGATTTGGGGTACAATATTCTGTATATGTTTGTCAGGTCCAGCTTATTTATCATTTTGTTCAACTTCTCTGTTTCCTTTTTTATTTTCTTTCTAGTTCTTCTATCTATTAATGTGAGAGGTATGCTGAAGTCTCCAACTATTAATGTAGAGACATCTATTTCACCTTTCTCTTTTGCCAGAGTTTGTCTCATGTATTTTGGGGCATCTTGGTTAGGTGCATACATATTTTGACTGTTTCTTGTTTCTGGTGGATTTGTCCCTTCTATTACTATCAAATGTACTTCTGCAGCTCATAATATTTTTGCATTTAAAGTCTATTTTTTCTGACACCATTATAGCTAACCCTACTCTCATTTGGTTACTATTTGCATGAAATATCTTTTTCCACCCTTTCACTTTCAATATTTTTGCTACCTTGTACCTAAAATGAGTCTCCTGCAGACAGCATATGGATGGTCATGTTTTCTTATCTGTTCTGACAGTCTATGTCTTTTGATTGGGCTGTTTAATCCATTAACATTCAATGTTATTACTTTAAATGCATTACTTACTTCAAAATTTTATCCTTTGACGTTCATATATCATACCTTATTTTGCCCATTTTTTACCATTTTGGTTACCCTTTCTGACATTCTTTACCTCGACACTCTCCTCCAAACATCTCTCTTTTCTCTTTTCTTTTCTTGCTACAGAACTCCCTATAGTGTTTCCTGCAGAATGGGATTCTTTACGAACTCTATTAGTTTCTGTTTATCAGTGAGTATTTTAAACTCATCATTGCATTTGAAGGTCAGTTTTACCAAAGGAAGAATTCTTGGCTGGCAGTTTTTTCTTTCAGTACCCCTGACTTCTCATCTCCATGGTTTCTGAAGAGGAATCTGCACTAAGTCTCTTTGGATATCTTTTGTATATGATGTTTTGCCTCTCATTTACTGTTTCAGAATTTTCTCTTTCTCTTTGGCATTTGGCATACTGAATTTTCTCTGTCTTGGGGTAGGTCTATTTAGATTTATTGCAATTGGAGTACTCTGTACTTTTTGGAAATATATATATCCATTTCATATATATATATATATATATATATATCCATTTCTTTTAAGAAAGTTGAGAAATTTTTAGCCATTTTACCTCAAATACATTTTTTGCTCCTTTTCCCTTCTCTTCTCATTCTGAAACTCCCATAATATGTATGTTGTTGTGCTTCAACTCCCTGAGCCCCTGTTCAATTTTTTCCATTCTTTTCACTTTCTGACATTTTCTCTTTTCAATTATAGCTGTTCTGTCCTCTGTGTAACTGATTCTTTCTTCCATGATTTCAAATCTGCTGTTGTGTGCCTCCATTATATTTTTAACCTCATTTATTGTGCCTTTCATTCTCATACACACTTTAATATTTCTATTCAAGATTTCAAATTTTTCTTTCTGTTTACCCAGCGTCTTCTTAATGCCTTTTATTTCTTTAAGCATGTTGTTTTTCAAACCTGTGATTTGATTTAAGAGATTTGTATGAAATTCATTTATTGTTTCCATTCCTGTATCTCCTTTGCCTGAGTCATATATTCCTTTTTATTAGTATGGAGTGTAAGTCTATGCTGATATCTAGATATCTGATTCTGATGCTGAGTTTAATCTCATGTTCAGTTTTTCTCTCTTGCGTAAGGATTTACTATTAAGCAGCTATGTGCTAGCACTGTTCTTTGACTTTTAGTTCAACTTATCCTAGATATTTAAGATTTCCCGTTTAGCCTGTCAAACCAGGGATAAGGACCGTGTAATGGGGCACAAGCCAGTTTCTAAAGTCCTTGGAGAGGGAGGAAGTATAGCCATCTGATTGTCTCTTTTATTTATTTATTTTTATTTTTCCCTGTTCATTAATTTTTCTGGACTGCCAGAAATGGTGCTTTTGGTAGACCTCTCACATTAGCTACCACATGCTGGGTGAAGGGTGGGGAGGGAGAGAATGCAGCCAGTGTAACTCCACAGTGGGTAGTGCAGAAACAGTGTCCTCAGGGCTGGTCAAGACTTACAAACTTTCTCAGAAGCTGTTCTCTCCATTGACCAACCATGCCTCCCCCTCTGCCTCCTCAGTAACTATCCGAGGACCCTGAGGAGGATGTTTGAGAAGGCAATTTTTCTTTAGCTCCCTGCCAGCTCTCAGTGTAAACAGGGTTGCAACCCCACCTGACCAGGAAGATCTACCTTGCAACAGATCAAGTGTACTAGCCAAAATCTGAATTTGCTATAGACTATGTTACTCCCTCTTCTCTTTTTAGAATGATAACCCCTGCACCCTCCTCAGTCCAGAGCTACTGCCATCCTCAGGTGCTGCAGCCTGCAGATTGCTGTTTGCACAGATGGTGGGGTGATGGGCAGAAACTACTGCTGCTGCAGCTTTACTCAAGTGATTTTCCCAGCTAGCTGAGACTACTTTCCTTTGCCCCCTCTCCTCTGGGAGGTGTCTCACATCTCGCTGGTGTCCAGAGCCCCTGAACAGCTCTCCAGACTGTCTCTGCTGTCATCTAAGTGTTTTAGGGGGAAGAGAAGTAATCCCTCTGCCTCTCTAATCCTTCATCTTCCCGGATGGCTGTTGCTATTGTTGCTTTCATTAATATTAAACTGGGGTTAATAATTTAATGCAATATTCCAGATGATGCTGCCTACCAAATTTACTCTCATTTTGTTCCATATGTTCATTTACATTTCTAGTATGGCAGATTTATGTTTGCAGAAGTGACATTAAAAAATTAATTCTAAATGGGGTGAAGAATTCTGGGAATTGAAGAGATTTATATTTTTGTGATTTTTAAAATTAAGTTGCCTTGTAAAGCACTAGGAAACATTAGAAATGATCTTTAGAGCATCAGAAATGTTACCTTGGTCCGTCCTTAACAAAGCTAGTGTATGCATATCTAAACTTCATCAGTTTAACTCTCGAAAATTGAAATAACTCCTCCAATATTATTTTGCTTGTCTTTAAATTCATTTGCAGTGAATAATTACTAATATCATCTTCCTCATAGCATAGGCAGAGCATTATTTCCACAACTATCATTTCCCTATGTGAACATGGCCAGCACAATCTAACACATGCAAGAGAAATGTAGATTTGGGAGTTTAGAGTGTTCATGGTGGCAAGAAAAATGTGTAGAAATCAAAACTCATACTTATAAGAGAACAGCTTACTTTTAGATTCCCACTTTAAATAAGAGAGGAATTGTTTGCAGAAATAGTAATTTAGGAGCCTTTAGTTCAAGATGCCAAATTATGCATAGTAGAGTATTTCTCCATCTGAAAATATAGTAAACCTGTTTTAAATAGTGGAAAGTGTATACAATTTGATGAAAGGATGGCAAAAAGGGCAATGATAAACAGAAGTTTTCAGTAACTTTTGGAGAATGGAAAACGGAGAAGTGCAAACTGATGTAATTTGGTAGATAGAGCTAGAGCTTTTTGGATTTAAAAAGGAACTTGGTTAAAATTGTCCTCTGGATTCTCTATCCCCATAGTTATGATAAAAACACTCACCATCATTAAAAACATTAAAAAAATTCAAAGATTGCAACACAAGGATTTTAAAGGGTATCCACAAATAAAAGCTAAGTTGGTATGAATTTATAAAATGATCAAATAAAAAAGAGGAATAAGAAGAGAATGAAAATAATTATCATCAGTACCAAGTATATGAAGGTGTCACTTCAGTAGGTTGAACACAACAGAGAATGGTACCAAAAAGTCTTAGAAAATTCACCATTCTCTGACCCCAGATTCAGAGATTAGGGTTTTTTTGTTTGCTTGTTTCTTAAGAAAATTGCTTACTTTGTCTCTACCTCATTGGTTTTAATTTGTGAAACAGTCTGTGTGATGTTTGCATACATGATCATGTTTCTCTAATAGATATATAAGGCCACACTTAAAGTGGTAATTCCATGGATTTTGAAAAGATACACACACATACAAACCTTTTATGGAAACTGTTGGTAATTCTTTTTTTTATTGATTCTTTTTTTTTCAGAGGATCAAATAAACTGGCAAAGGAGAGTGGACTATGTCAAATAGAGGAAACATAATAATGGGAGCTGTACAGCACTGTCTTCCCTACAGATATGTAACATTGAAGAAGATTTGGCTGTAACAAAGAGAAAAGGAAGAAAAAAACACAAAGAAAAAATTCTGTATGAAATATATTTTAAAAAGGAAGAAAATATATAAAAATTAACAAGCATCCAACTCACTGATTAAGGGAAAGAAAGAAAAGAAGGAAGGAATGGAGGAAATAAAGAAAGAAAAGAAAGAGAACGAAAAAGGAAGGGAAGGAGAAAAAAAACAAAGAAAATCCAATTTCTGAAATTGCCAGATATAGCAGTAAGTGTGAGAGATTGCTTGGCAAGTTCAATCCTACAAGAAAAAAAATACATGGCTTTATAAAAAGAGGAATACAAAGCCACATAAAAGTACAAGCTAGTCACAGCAATAATAAGAAAGAGACAGAAGCAAGAATATGAGAAAAAGCATAAAAGAAAGATGCTTAATAAAACTTTGCAAAGGAATAAGCTAAAAGAGAATTACACTTCAAACCTTAAAATCCAATAAATTTGACATTGTTGCAAATCAAAACAGTGATTAGGAAGAAAAACATAAAAAGCCTTCTCAAAAATCAGAAGAACAGCTTTTGAATTACCAAAAGAGATTTTAATAGGTTTGGAAATAATGGACAGTTCAAAATGTACATGATTCAAATTAAGCCAGGAGAAAAAATAATGATAGAAAATAGGAGAAAACAGATACCTACCTGGAGGAATGGATTTTAAAAGTAAAATATAATTTCAAATATAGATAAAAGGTTGATAGATAGATAGAAATGGATAAAAATATCTCATGTCAAACTATGAAAAACAATATATAGTAGTTATTAAACAGGCAATTAAATTAAATTATATCAGATTGAATTGGAAAGGTAACTAAAGTGAAATATCTGAAACGTCATTTAAAACATAAACAGCATAGCCTTTCTAAATAGAAGACATGCCTTTTGTTTACCTTAAAAATAGACATGAAAATATGCAAGAAAATTTCTGACAAAAAATATTAAAAAGAGGTGATAAGTCCAGCAGACATTAAATTATAATGACATTATAATTCTAGAGTTGACATTTTTTATTTAAATATATTTGAGCAGTAATATGTATGAGACTGTGAGCTAAGATTTGTAAACTAGGTGATGAAAGAATTAAAATACTTACTTTCTCTGAGCTGACATTACAATGTTTGAAACAGATAATTCATTCTTGAATATTTTTTTATTAGTATGTGCTGTGAGGAAACATTGATCAAAGTAAAGGGGAGGAAATGATGTATTGCTTTATATGAAATTAAATTTGAAACAATAAAATGTCATGGTTTACTCTTCTGATTTCCTAATTTTAAAAATATGTCTTTCTTATGATGGTGTTGAGGTACATGCTACATAAAAAGTATAGCTTACAGAAAGAATCACCTCTCATGAGAGTCATTAATTTTTATTCAGATTAAAATATTTGAAATAGAAATAAAAGAAGACTAGTGGATGAAAGGGCATATGTAGAGACACAGCATTGAGAGAGAATGTGGCAAAATGTTGCCAGATGAATAACAGTTCTATGTGAGTTAAAATATATATCTCAGAAATCTCAAACATTAGTTTTACTTGTGTCCTCTTGAGCTACAGAACCAATCTTTTCTGCCTCCTAAAATGGATTTTTAAATATTTTAGGATAGTTGTTATTAATTCCCACATTTGTCCTAATCAAATAATCCCTTTATGCTCACATAAAGGCAATATTGTAATTATTACTTTAATATGATTTGAATTCTAAAACCTAGATACAAACTTTAGATGTAGCACTTACTTGCTGTGTGACCTTGCATAATCTACCTAGACAAATTAAATTAGCTTCTGATATAAAGCACTCTATCCTAAATGAAAAAGCCTCTTTAGGTTTACAGATAAAGATTTGGAGATTTTTAGATATCTTTGTTAAGCCTGAATATGACTACTTCTACTGAAGGTCATTGTCATATTTCTGGAAACACCATATATTTTGTTAAAATATATACATAATATGATATAAGAAAGAAATCATTCCAAGAGGCTTAAAAAATTAATACTTGCATGTTTCAGAGGTGGACTTTAATGCGGGCACAACAGAAAAACATGTTAAGAGGGTAGTCGATATATGATGCAATTTTCAATAAGGTGTAGAGGTATAATTCTATAAAAGGCAAATCTATTATTTTAAGGTCATGAAGGCACTTTTTAAAAAATATATCATTCAAGCCTTGTTTTAATTGTTTATTTCTTAGAGTACATATAAAATATTTTAAGACTGGTGCAATTTAAGTGATGACTACTGCCATCCCCTTGTTTAAAGATACTCTTTCCTCTGCAGAAGGTTTAATATACATAAAAATGCAACTGCCATAAAAAAAAGAGACACAACAATCATGTGGGAGGAATATGTAGAAAAAGCCTTTTACCTCTGCTGGGCAGAAGGGAACTTCAGAATTGTTCCTATGATGTGTGCATAGGAGAATATCACCAGGACCAATGTAATCAGAAGTGTGACAATGGCTAAGATAAAACTTAACAATTCTATGACCTGTGTATCTGTGCAGGAGAGTGTCAGGACAGGAGAATAATCACATGCAAAGTGGTCAATAATATTGGCATCACAGAATTCCAATCTCAGGCACATGGCAAGTCCAGGAAAGATTACTAACAATCCTCTCAACCAACAGCCAAAGCTCACCTGGTTGCACACTTTGCTGCTCATATTGGTTGCATAATGAAGGGGTTTGCAGATGGCCACATAGTGGTCATAGGACATGGCAGCCAAAAGGAAAATCTCTGATGCACCAAAGAAGATGAGAAAAAATAATTGAGATAAACAAGCCTCATAGGAAATTGTTTTATCCATAGTCACAATGCTGACCAGAAATCTAGGGATGCAAGCAGATGTCAATGAAATTTCTAAGAAGGAGAAATTCTGAAGGAAGAAATACATGGGGTGGGAATCCACCAAGGTGACAAAGATGATCATCAGATTTCTAGTGATGCTCAATAAATATGTTAGAAATAGAAAAAGGAAAATAACAATTTGCCAGTTAGGGTCATCTGTCAGTCCTAGAAGAATGAAAGTCATCACCATTGTATGGTTCCTCATGGTTAAATACCTTCTGAATTACATCATGTCTGGAAAAAATAGGTAATTATTTGTAAGTTTGGAAGGTTTCGCTGAGGATAGACTTAAAAGTGATATGAAAGAGCCAAGTTAGTCATTTGAATGATTATCTTTTTTCTGACATTACATGGAAATCTATGTTGTTTCTTTCTCCATCTTTAAGAACTGGGAATATGCATGAAATATTTGGAGATCAAGTGATTGCCTTCAATCATCAATAGTATGCATTTCATCATCCATTTCAGACCTTTTCTCCTCCCCTGCTTTTATGAAGCACAGGCTTAATCCTATTTATTTTATTACCCACACTTAGCTACTCATCTTCTAAATTCTCTTCTCAGATCTTCTTTACTTTAATAATAACGTGGCTTTAATATTTCCTTTTCCATGTATCCATAAGTTTCTCTGATTTAAAGTTTTAAATAAAACCAAAAGCAGTTCCTGCAATCTTACGGAATCCACAAGAAAACATTTTTTTATTATTATTAGCTTGGTTTATCCCTGTATAGAGAAAATAATCTCCTGCTCAGTTTCCTTCTCTGCTGTATATCTTTCCTGTATACTTGCACTTAAAGCAGCTAATCAGGTATGAAGTTTTTAAATTTAGTTTTTAAAAAATTTGGATGTATTCTGAAGATTCTATTTCTGGTTGGTCTTTTTGTTCCATGTTATGGTCAGTTAGAACTATTTCAATGGAATGAGCTTTTATGAATTTTAACACAATGTGAATCAGAATTAATATATAAGCTGAAATTTTGCATGAAGTTTCAAATGATTTTTCTCAATTATTCAACCAGTTTCAAATGTATTACAGCACTGTAAGAAGTACTATTTTATATCCAGTGATATTTAAGTACCCAATCCTTCCCTTTTAAATATAAAGTAATATGTTCCAGTAGGGAACTAGACAGATAAATAAGCCAAAGGAAAACAGTGAGCTATTTGCCCCTGTGGCTGAAAATGACACCATCAAGTCAAATAACTCCAGTAAAGCCCCTGACTCACTGCAACCAAAGGAGTGGGACAGAGCATTTCCCAGGAGGAAAAGGGTCTTATGGAGGGTGGAAAATGTTTTCTTTTCAGTGACTTTGGCCAGCTAAGCCTCCTTTGAATCTCGTAGAGTCCCTGACCAACCAGCTCTGAGGCAGCTGCAGGGAGCTGGGAGGGGAGATCTGATCAGGCAGGCTATCACACCCAGCCAAACTGAGAGAGAGAGGAACCAAGGTAGGGGGTAGGGAGACAGGTGCCCAAATAGGCAGGTTTGGCAAACAGTTAGAAGCTTAACCTGCCTTAGGGAAAGGGGGCGGATAGAACCAGATAAGTTTTGTGAAGCCTGCTTAGTCTGTGGATCTAGTGTAGGTCAATGGAAGAATTCCTGAGTTGTATATACAAGGTCCCTGTTTCAATTCTTGGGACTCCATAAAAAGTGATCCACCAGGTTAATCAGTAACTCAGCTGGTACCTTATGACATGGAACATATAGACAGATTTTTCCTTGTTTTTTATTTTCTTGGATGTGTTATTTTTTTATAATTTCATTTCAATCAGTTCCTTTTCTTTTTTCTTTTTTTTCTAAAAACTTGTACATCATCTGCAGAGATCATGCTGAAGGATGACTGAAGAGCAAGCATGAGCAAGCATGAGAACTTCCTTAGTGGGTTAAGAGGGAAGGCTCTTTCCTGTTTTTGTTGTTGTTGCATGTGTGTTATTTTATTTTATTTTATTTTTGGTGTTGTTTTGTTTCTTGTTTGTTGTCTTTCCCATTTCTTTGTTTCTTTCCATTTTCTTTTACTTATTTTTTCTACCTATTTATTTCTTTTACCTCCTGCATTTTTCTGTCTTCTCTTCTCTGTTGTTTTTCTGTGATTTCAAATCATTCTGTTTGGTCATTTTTTTTTCTTCTTTTCCTCTTTTCTCTTCAATCATTCCAGCATTTTAATTCATTCTATTTTTGTCCCCTATTTTGTTCCATGCTTCATATTTTTATTCCACCTTTTTTATTCTTATTCTTTTGTATTTTGAGGCACCCTTGTTTGCATATAAAATTGTTTTCCAACCATTCACTGTCAACCTCCTTGCATCCCTGGGTCTAAGGTGAGTTTCTTGTAGATAGCATATAAATTGGTCATGTTTCCTTATCCATTTTGCCAATCTCTGTCACTTGATTGGAGAATTTAATCCATTAGCATTCAATGTTATTACTGTCAAGGAATTACTTACATTAGCCAAATTTTCCCTAGGTTTGTATGTGTCATATGTTGTTTTATTTCTTCTTTTATTCTTTTAGTTATGCTTACCAATAATCTTATTTCCTACAATCTCCTCCAACCCTCCCTCTCTTGTTTTTTCCCTTCAAACTGCAAAATTCCCTTTAGTATTTCTTGAAGGGCTGGTTTCTTGCTGAAAATGGATATTACAAACAATAGCTAAAAAGGGCAGGAGTAGCTATACTAATATCAGACAAAATAGACTTTAAAGGCAAAACTATTTTAACAGACAAAATGGACACTATATATTAATAAAAGTGGTAATCTTTCAAGAAGAAAAACAATCATAAACATTTCTGCACTTAACAAGGGTGCCTCAAAATACATGAGGCAAACATTAGGAAAACTAAGTGGAGAAATAGATGCCTCTACAATTATAGTGGGTGACATTAATACACCATTACTACCATTAGAACATCTCAAAATAGGATCAATAAAGAAACCGAGACCTTGAATAATACATTAGAGGATCTAGATCTAATATACATATAAAGAATATTACACTCAAATACAACAGGATATACATTCTTATCGAGTGCACACGAATCATTCCCCAGGATAGACCATATGCTAGGTCATAGAACAACTCTCAACAAATTCAGAAAGTTTGAAATTATACAAAGTAATTTCTCTGACACAATGGAATGAAGCTGGTAATCAGTAAAGGACAGAGAGCCAGATTAGGCACAAATATATGGAAGTTAATCAAGGCACTAATAGACAATCAGTGGATCAAGGAGGAAATTACAATGGGAATCAGTAACTTCTTTGAAATGAATGAATATGACAACACAACATATCAAAACCTGTAGGATGCAACAAAAGCAGTGCTGAAAGGGAAATTTATAGCCATAAATGCCTGTTTTAAAAAGAACAAAGAGGGAAGCGGGTGTGGCTCAGTGGATAGAGCCCCCGTTTACCATATGGGAGGCCCGGGTTCGCGTCCGGAGGCCTCCTTGTGAGGGCATGCCGGCCTGAGCAGTGCGGTGGGCTGATGCAGCAACCTCACGGCAGGAAGCGGGTGTGGCGCAATGGATAGAGCACCCATTTACCATATGAGAGGCCCCGGGTTCGCATCCCGTCGCCTCCTTGTGAGGGCAGGCCGGCGCGCGCAGCGCCGTGGGCTGATGCGGCAAGACCTCACAGCAAGGGGGAGATAAGCAGACACAGAGAAGACACGCAGCGAATGGACACAGCAGCACAAGCAGCAAGGGGGAGGGATAAATAAATAAAATAAATAAATCTTAAAAAAAAAAAAAAGAACAAAGATCTAAAATCAAAGGCC
>JAQZBX010034203.1:0-25085 GCA_029593785.1 Cabassous unicinctus
CTGCTGTTATTGACACTGTTCAGCCCCCTCCTCCGTCACTTTTTGCCTGGCTTACTGCAGTAGCCTTGAAAATTCAGTCTTGCTTCTAATTTTTCCACCATTAAGGAAGGAAATAGAAATCTAATCTCTGTTGACTTATTTTCACCATGTGCATAGAAGAAAAATGGAAAAATGGAAGTAATTAACAATGGGGCATTCTTTGTTACTTCTTCTGTGCTTTAGGCGTCATACTTGATGAAAACCCAATGCAGACACAGTTCTCAGGACAAAGAAGGGCAAATCCCTGCTGTACTTTCTCCATCCCTTGATGTGGGTTATTGCCTGCTCAGGACATCATAACCAAAGCCACGGTCCTATGAACCTAGAAAACATAAATGCTCTTAAAAATTATTTGCTATTAAAGGGTCTGGCCATCAGAAGCACAAAGAGGCTTTTAGAAATAAAATCTGTAGCTTTAAAATGTGCCGAAGCAATCATTTGAAAAGATTGGGAAGAGGCAATACTCTTAGACGGCCAAACTTTCCACGCAGGTTTGCAAGCATAAGGAAGGCTGAACGGCCTTACAGCTGCCCACAGCAGCTGGTAATTGCAGACTGTCCTGAAGTCTGGTCTGAGTCTTGAGCCCTCCTGAGGGGTAGGTGCTTCCAGAATGAGGAGGCCACCTCGGGTTTCAAGTCTTTGGCAGTGCAGTTTTGTATCACTAGATGTCAGTGTGGACTTTCTCAACCACCACCTTTTTTCTGCCGGAGAAGTACAAACCATCACCCAGGGCCCTGCCTCAAATCCTGGAAAACACAGGGCTAACCAGAACTGAATTTTGCCAAATATATCATCTACTTACATAATTTGACTTTTCAGAGGTTTTTTAAATTTTTTTTATAAAACACAAACAGAAATTCTGAACCAAAGTTTGCTCTATTTTAATGTCCTGACACTCTACTCTCAATGCTTGCATGAAAGGGAGCCTACAAGGATGTTTTGAGGCAGGTAATGGGAAGCCCTCACTGTGTTTCATTTAGGTTTTTAAAAGCAGCTTGCTACCCCAGATACCTGTAGTGCCCAGCTTCAGGAAACCATGGCATTATATGCAACTCTGGTTTGAGAGTGGGACAAGAAGCCAAGAAACAACATATAGGATTAGATGCATTAGTGACCATGTTTACTTGATTTTTTTTTTGAGATAACCTGTAAGCAGGGGTTTCTGAAACCTTAGAGTCAGTGTATTAGTATCCTATTGCTGCTGTAACAAATTACCAAACTTAGTTGCTTAAAGGAACATACATTTATTATCTTATAGTTCTGGGGGTGCAAGTCTGAAATCGGTCTTACCAGGCTAAAATGAAGATGTTGGCAGGGCTGCCTTCCTCCTGGAGGCTCTATGGGAGAATCTGTTTCCTTGCCTTTTCCAGCTTCTGGAGACCACCTGCATTCCTTCCCTCGGGCCCCCCTTCTATCTTCAAAGCCAGCAATGGCAGTTCAAGTCTTTCTCATGCTGCCTCACTCTACCTTTTTCGCTCCTGCCTTTCTTTTTCATTTAGAAGGTTTATAAGCTTATAATCCCATTAGGCCCACGAAGATAATCAAGGAGAATCTCCCAACCCTGATATCCTTACCTGCAAAATCCCTTTTGCCATGTAAATTAACAAATTCACAGGTTTCCAAAATCTTTGGGGTGTGGAGGCGTTATTCTGCATACCACGGTCACTTTTTAAAAATAATGTAAGATTCAACTTTTGAACTGGTGAGTTTTTTAATAGGCTAATTCAGTATAATAGAAAACTGTTATTTATGAGAGACTGTTTGGGAAAATAACAAGGCCTAACTTTCCTTCACTCATGGGAATCTTAACAATGAAGAAAAATAAATTTGCCACACCCAACATTAATATTTGGTCTCCCTCCAACCTGACTGCACGGCATTAATTCTGCTGCCCCTGGCGACCTCCCATTTTCAAGATGTCTATTCCAGGAACAGCACTGAGTTGGCACAGGGCGAGCACACAGCCGGAGACATGGTTCCTGCATGGAGGAGTGCTATGCAAAGTGAGATCCAGTGCTCTGAGAAACCCGACTAGAGTAACTTGTTTGTTCCCCGGTGCAAAGTCAACATAGAATTGGATGCCTAAAGCCAAAAGAATTTCACCCCCTGCCATGCCACAACCTCAAGGTTGGGTTTGTTCTGCCTGTGTAAGGCTGAATTCATCTCCTTCCCCTCGTATTGCCTACCCGGGGCTAGCACCAAGGATTGGAAAGTTACCTGTCATCTTCTCTCCTCCTTCTCAGTCATGCACAATGTCCTATCAGCCACCAAGTCCGTCTCCAAGTCCTGTGGAGGCTCCTTTTTTAATAGCTCTGAATCTACCCAAGCTGTCTCATGACTGCTCTAGTTCAGGCTCTCTTCATTTCTTGCCTGGAGTACTACATCCTCCTCCTAACCCATCTTCCATTTTACTTGTGCTTTCCTCCCTCCCCTCAATCCATTCTCTAAAACACTACCCAAGTTCTTCTAAACTGTAAACGTGATCATGTTACTTCTCCGGTTAGCAAAGTGGTATCCTTTTACCTTCTAGATTGATTCCAACCTCTTGGTCTGGCACATTAGTCTCTGCCCTAACCTCCCTTTTCAGTCTCATCTCTCACCTAACTGCCTCCTACTCTACATCCCAGCTATGATGAAGTGTACGCAGCACTTCATTTGCTCAAAGCTCTCTTCTTGCTTCAGTGCACCCTTGGCCTGGAATGCCTAAGGCTGCTTAGTCCAACTTTCTCTACAGACGGCTTGGTATCACTTCTGGGAATGCATCTTTGTCCTTCACCCAGCCCCCAGGCCTACGTGCAGCTCTCCCACGCATTTACCACTTTGCACTCTAGTCATCTCTTCATATCTTTGTCTAAACAGGTTTGAAGGCAGGAACCCTGTTTGGTTTAATTCTGCATCCCCAGTGCCAAGCCCAGGGCCTGGCACGTTACAGATGCTCAGACCCCCCTTGTTTAAGAATGGACACATCTCTGGTGTGGGTCCTAAACTCATCTGAGGTTTCCATGCACCAGGGATGACCCCGGCCAGGGTTACATTCCAAAACCTACCCAGTCCAGACCTGCATCCCAAGAGTTCAGCCCGAGCCCAGCTTGCTTCTGGGAAATAGAGGGTCAGATAAGTTGAGCAGTAGCTCTAATTGCTTTATTTTCTTCCTCGTTGCTCAGGAAAGACAATCCTGCAATTATGAACTCACTATTCCCAATCTGGCCTAATTTGGGGGCATAGATCATTCAGTAGCTACCCAAATGGAACTGACCACCTAAGGTATCGACTGCCCTGGCTGAAAAGTGTAGAAAAAAGCAAATCTGTCATACTGCAACTTAATGTGGTAGCGTCAGTCTAAGTCAGTAGTAATTAAGGACATGCACTTATCACTGCCGTCCCTCGTGATCCACAGCCATTACTGGAAGTCTCCTCTGTGCCGACTGTCTCCGAGCTCTAGAAGCAGACGCTGTAGGGAGTTAAAAATAAAGCAGAAGCAGAGTTCCTGCACTTGAGAGGCTTATGCAATCTGGCCTAAAATAAGGGGCATGCCTTTATTGGGGCTTTTTGCTACTGTAGGGGGAGGAGAGAGTAAGGAAAATGTCTTAAAATACTTTCAATCATTCATGTATAACCATAGTGGTTTGCACAAGTGACAGGAGGCAGGCAAGAGAGCGTATCTGCCTTGGAGGAGGGAACACATACATTATGTAGCAGGGAGCTATTTTTGATTCAAACTATTCTTTACTTGTGTAGGCTGGGAAAATCCCCTCCGTGCTGACCCCATGACACACCTTTCCACTAAATTTTATGTCTTTTTAACAGTATGCCCTTAATTAAGAGCTGGGGTTCCTTTCAAAACACTATGTATAGAATCTGGAAAAACCTATTCATAATGGAGGAAAACCATTAAGGATTGTGGTTGTTTTGTGTTAAGCATTTTTGTAATAAGATTACAAAAAAAATATATTAAGTTTGTAAGCCAAAGTGGATTGAGAATAGGATGTAATATAAATATTTAAGCTCTTATTAATACTCCATGCCATTCTGAGAGGCAAAAATTAAGTCATTTTTATTAGCAGGTGCTGACACTGTGTCTCAAGCCATTTTTGGAAAGGAAAATACATAAAGCTTAGGGTTCTGGTCATTGAATAACATGAAATGCTTTCACAACACATTTAAGCTTATTAGGAATCCCAAAGACCCTTTAGTCAAAGTGTTATTTAACTATCCCATAGAATCAAGAGAAAGTTAAAAAAAAAAGAAGAAAGTTTAAATATTAGAAATTTCAAATAGCTAGTCCTGGTGTGTATGCATGCACGTGTATGTATGAATGTACGTATGTATGTATGTATCTAACTATCTATCTCCATCTATCCTTGTAGAATGATGTAGGCTTGTCACCATGGCATGTCACACTGTCATCCTTATCATAGTAGTGATGTAGATACTCACCAGTAAGCTACGACTAAACAATTATTTCCAATAAATCTTTAAGTGTCAGTAATACATAAAATTACACAAAATGGCAAAATCAGTTCCAGTGGGTTAGGGTTTAATATTAATCTGTATAATATCACAACCTGCCAGAGATAATATGCAAACTACTACAACCTACTAGGGATAATACAGATTAAAATTTGCCTCTCTCTTTTTAAAATACTCTCAAATACAGCTTGAATCTGTTAAGACCCACAGCACTCCAGGAGGTTGGTATTATGATCTTCTGCGTTTTGGAGAGGAATCAGGCCAGTCAGGGTAAGTGGCTCGCCCTAAATTCCACAAACAGAGCTAGAGAGAGGCAGGACCTAAGCTTGAGCTCACCCACTTCATGGTGTGTGCTTATAATTCCCATCATGATTGACTCCCATCCTTTGGAAGACAGGCATGATTGATTAAAGAATCTATGAGAGTAAGGGAAGGGAGAATTTGGCTCACTCATGCCTGAAGAATAAGTTTGTTAATGATATTACATAAATAATTCATGTTCTATGAAAAATTACCTAACAGTGTAATTCCTAGATACTCTTCTACACTAACTTTAGTTTTAGAATTTAAGATGTAAATTTCTAATTACCATTAAAAAATTTTTAAGCAAATACAATTTTATCCATACATATTAATAAACCATACAATCCATCCAAAGGGTACAATTTGGCATAATCACATAGTTGTGCATTCATCACTTCAATCATTATTGGAGCATTTTCATTATTCCAATAATAATAAAAAACAAACAAACAAAACTCATCATCTCTCAATTTCTCTATGCTTTCCCTGCTGTACATAGCTGCTACTTCTGGCTATTCTTGAATATTTATTTATTTTAAAGCAGTTTTATTAAGATATATTCACATACCATACAGTCCATCCAAAGTGTATAATCAATGGTTTTTAGTATAATCAAAATGTTGTGCATTCATCCCACAAAACTAAAAATTAAACTAGATAACAGCAAACCAATCACAATCAGGTCTTTTTATTGATAAGTTCATTATCAGCCTACCTATTCCAATGTGGGCTTCTGGCCAACAGTTATATTACATGAAATGCTTTCTTCATACAAACTAATTTCAAGACTCAGAAGTCTTTGGTCAAAATACCATGATTTAACTATTATGTTAGGAGGAAGAAACAGATACCGTATGAAAAAGCTTTAAATGTTAGGGATTTTAGAGTTGGGGCCCTGGCCTCTCGAAGCCTCACTGAGACATTAAAACAACAGTTCTGATTTACACACAGGAAAGCTTCATTTAGACCACTGCACCTTCAAGGGGGTTCAGCAGTCTGGGGCCAGCCTCGGCCTCTGCATCACTGGGCAGCTTGTTAGAATTCAAATTCTTGAGCCCAACCCAGGCCTATGGAATGAGAATCACTGAGGGTGGGGCCCAGCAGTCTATTTTAACAAGATCTCCAGATGAGCCTTATGTGCACTGAAGTTTGCAAAGCACTGATTTAGACCATTTGTAAAACTGCAGATTAGAACCATTAGTAGGTTGTAAAATCAATTTAGTGGGCAGTGGCCGGTATTTTAAAAAAAAGTGAAACAGAACGGAATAGAAAATGGAGTGTATCCCCTATAGCACGGGCAAGTACTGTCTCATGAAACTTGTTTCAGTTCTAAATATGTGCATATACTATGTGTACTAATTTGGTGGAAGTGGCTCCTTTAATTTTTGAAGAAGTGGTGGGGAAATCAAAGATTTTAGATGAAGTCAGAACTGTTTGGTTGACAATAAAGCACACTGATAGCTTGATGTGGATTACTGTTTGGGGAGAGATGAGAAGGACAAGGACTTGAGGGAAGAAGGCCAAGGGACGAACACAGGGCCAAAGTTTTACACCTCCAGAAACCTCATGGAAAAAGAAACAAAAAGCCCACCCAGAAAGAAAACGGAAGTGGCATGGCAAAGGAGATGCCAAGGAGAATAAGGTCATGTGTGACCTTCAAGAAAGAATTATTTCAGTAGGACTGGTGAAGATGTCTATCATTCATTCATTCTGAGTTCACTGGACACTCATGACACTGCCACAGGGTGCCAAGCACCCTGCTAGGTACTGGGAGTCCAGACATGAGGCCCATCACTGAGCCCACTGTTTAGTGACAAGCAAGATGACTGATAAGATTGATGATAAGAACATGATTAGTGCTCTGAAGGAGCATTGCCCAAGCACTGAGTGGGAACACTGAATTCAGCCTGTAAAGATGGTGTTGGGAGTAGGGTGGCAGGGGACATCTGTATCGACAGAATGCTTAACCAAGATGATGAGCATATCTTCGTGTGATACTCTATTTTGAAATTAATCAGTTATTATCTAAATCAGTGGTTCTCAAACGTTAGTGTGCAGCAGAATTCCTCGGAGGACTTGTTGAAACACAGATTCCTGGGCCCCACAGTAGGTCTGGGGTGACCTACTGATTCAGTAGGTCTGGGGTGGAGTCTGAGAATTTGCATTTCTGACAAGTTCCCAGCTGATGCTGACTCTGGTGGTCCTGGAATCACATTTTGAGAACCACTGATCTAAATAGCTGAGAGAAGAGTTGTTGTTCAGTGGAGTGTTTAGAAATGCAATTTAGACTGCAAATATTCTCGGTGTCCTGATTTTGTGATAATCAGGGTAGGCTAAACATTCGCTATATTAGAAACCATGCATGTGTCCCCAGACCTAGTTTTTCTCCCTAGGTCTGGTTTTAGAATGCTGATAGACTAAGCCTGATTTATTATATGACCATCCTGTATGGGAAAAGACTATAACTTTGGGTATCTTTGGTCAACCTTAAGAGATATAGCAGGGGGACGGATGTGGCTGGGATGGTTGGGCGTCTGTCTCCCATATGGAGAGACCTGGGTTCAACTCCCGGGACCTCCCGGTAAAAATAAAAAAAAGAAAAATATAGAAGGCGCGTGGGTCACCAGGTCTTGCGAGCGGGTGTGCTGCCAGGCCCCGCAAGCCACGCAGGAAGATGATGCCGTAACAGGAGAGTGATACAAGGGAAAGTCAAGACAAGATGCACTGAAAAACCAGGAACTAAGGTGGCGCAGGCAGTGGGAAACCTCTCTCCCACATTGGCGATTCCGAGGATTGAATCCCAGTGAAGACAGGAGGAGAAGGATGAGAAGAGAGGGCGGGAAACAGACACAGAGAGTTGCCCAGCGAATGGACACAGAAACAGCGAAAACAGGGGGTGGAGTGTTGGTGGGTAAAAATGGATAAAAGTAAATAAATAAATAAATCCTTAAAAAAATGTATAGGGAAGGAAGATATGGACTATAGTTAGTAGTAATACTTTGACGATGCTCTTTCATGATTTGTTAACAAATGTTTCACAACAATGTAGGGTGTTTGTGGGGGGCTGATGTGTGGGAGCCCTGTATGATGTTATGCATGTTTGTTTTGTAAGATCACGATTTTACTGAACACTTATAGTTTATGTATGTTCATGTATGAATGATATACTTCAATAAATTGTTTTTTTTTAAAAAAGAAACAACTTAGAGCAGATAGAATCTAGTTGATCAGCATGCACACATGCAAAATCAGTTTTTTTTTTTTACTACGTTTTGATGGCTTTGATAACAATACCCATCACTAGAAATTTTTCTCTTAATTTTTATATAAAATGTTTTACTAAGATTTATGATTTAGCCTAGATATTTGACAGTGAAACAACTTTTCTTGTGTTTACCTAAGGCATGGTATGTGCTTGCAAAATTTCTTTCTTTTCTTTTTGGGCCACAGATAAAACCACATTTCCTGGTCCCTTCACAGTTAGGTGAAACCATGTGACTGATTTTTTCTGTATTTGCAGTGAGTCATTTATATAATATAAAGATCATTACAAACTCTTTTAGGTTTGGCCCCCAAACTTCTTTAGATTATCTGCTCCCTCCATTGACTTGCTAGGAACACAGAATCTAGTGAAGGGTTCTGTGGAGGGATCTGGGATTCTGGGGAGCCACTAGTTAAGAGCCTGGGTCCCTGACTCACCACCTGGAGAAGAGACAGCCAGGATTGCCATACGATGTGAACTAGCAACATGCTTTTGTTGTGTTAAGTATCTGAGATTTAGGCATTACCACTGCACAGTCTAGTCTACCATGGTTAATATATTGTGCCTGGCGTTGAGTAGCACAAAATACATATTTACTGAATAATTATTACAACTCCAATTTTTATAGCCTATGTCTAAGATTCAGCCTTCTCACCACCCATTTATTCAACCACTATTTACCTAGAGGCCACTATGTGCCAAGCACTACAATGGAGAGCAAAGACCACACACATTCGTTGTTGATGAGGAATGGACACAGATAAACAATCACTGAAATGTAAAATTGCCACTGTTGTAAGTGGTGTGAATGCTGGGAAACATTTCCCCTAGTTAGGAATAAATGTTGAATGCTTTTAAAGCATAATGGTGCCACCTGCTTAAAGGTGATCTGAAAATATAACTAAGTCTGGATATGATGAAGCAAAAATTATTATATCTCATAGATTTTTATTGTTAAACTTCTCCATTTGACAGTTTTACTTTTGAATGGGATTTGCTCCATATTACAGTGACCAAAACTTTTATAAAGGCAGATATAACAACTAACGCAAAAGTCTTTTACTACTTTTCTTTTTACCACAGTGTTTATACTTTTTTCCCTCAACAATAAATAAGTTCTTATCATATTGGGGATAAATTCCTGTGGAAAAAGATATTTCCTTTAAAGCCTTTAGAACTTTTCAGAGTACTACACTGAAAGCCTCATTCAATAAAAGTTCAATCAGATCAGATCATTACATATGTCATTGAATTAGAATTTGTCATTCTGGTAACCACTTTGTCTTTTCAAACTCTTCTCTGTTAACCCAATAAGTGTAGGGTTCGATAAGTTCATACACAGGATGAATGAATTTTAGATTTGCATTGAATAGCTTTAGTTTATATTTCCGTTCACAGACACACATCTATATCTACATATATGTATATTCTGCACTTCTCTGTTTGAAAACTTGATGCCCATCCACCTTGAAAGAGTGATAAAAATCATTATATAAATGACTCACTGCAAATACAGAAAAAAATGTTACATTATTAAAAAACAAAACAAAACCACTTGCTATTATTTGCAGGTAGAGGATAATTTAGACATTTTCAAAGTGGGAGGTCCAGAGTAAGCTGTCCACGGATATCCAGATCATTCTCTGCCACCACGATACAGCACTACATCTAGGAATGGACTGAGGACATTTTATTAAATTCTATTTTAGAGAAATTATGGGATTTTGAAACTTCCAGTATCTTAACTATTTAATAAAAACATCCCAGTTTAGGAAAGTGAAATCCAAAAAAGTATGACTTGCTCAATACACACAACTTAGACCCCAGGTCTCTGAGTCCCAGTGTAGTTTTGTCTCCACCACAGGTTTTGCTCTACAGTTGAAGGTCAGACTAGATTATCCTTAGTTATTCCAACTCCGTGCATCCTCCGGGATCGGGGTATTTTATGGGATAGGTCTTATTCTGATCAAGTTTGTTTCTACCTTTTTGTTTTTTTTTTTGATTTCGCTATTCTCAGTTTTTTATTTACAGCACTACAGAGCTTTTGAGCTTTCCATTTAAAAGAAACACTTCGAGTAACAATAACGAGGCAGGTAACGTCCACCCAAAAACCGAGTGGCTCGAGACACAGGTCACAGTCATTCACGTAAACTTCCACCCCAACCATGACAAGGTAAAGTGGACAGGTGGTCCTTTCCACCGTCCGAAAGGACACGTGCGGAAGGAGGGGCCGCCTTCTGGGTGGCGCTTTGGAACCTCAGTCCCTCCAATCAGCGTAGGCTGGGAGGTGGACGAGGGGGCGCGCCCCGGATGAACGGGGCGGGGCCAGCAACCTGTCCATCATCGAGTCCGCGGGTGGCAGCGCCTACCACACCTGCAGTACCTTGGGGAGGCGGATCCGCGTCGGGAAGGCCGCGGTCTGGGGAGGCGGGGACAGGTCGGCGGGAACCAATCCGCCGGGCTGTGCGAGGGGCGAGGGCGGGGTCGCCGCGCGCGACACAAACACACGGATCCTGGCCCTCGGCTGGAGTCGCGGTTCTTCTCGCCTTCCGGAGTGAAAGCCGGGGAACCTCCTCCCCTCCTTGACGCCCCCACTTTCGTAGTTCAGACCACCCCCCTCCCGAGGCGCTGGGGCCCCTCCTTCGCAGAGAAGGCGGCTCCACCGGCGGCGCGTTACCGAAGCAAGGCGGCGGTTGCCGGGAAGCGCGCGCGGCCCCTCCCTCCCCTCCTCCCTCCCGTCCTCCCCTCACGCGCCACCCGTTTTTCCTCGTTCTCCGTTAATAACAGCTGGGTGGCTGGGGGAGGAGGAAAGGTGGCCGCGGCGGAGTCTGGGCGGGCGCCTCCCCCTCACCCGCGAGCCGCCGTGGGAGCCGGAGGATGGCGGCGGTAGCAGCGGCCGCCCGGGAGGAGGCGGTACCGAGGTCCGGGGCGCAGACCGCGGCGGTGGCGGCAGTGAGCGGCAGCGGCCCGTCGTGGCGCACCAGAACCGAAAGCAGCGGCAGACGCACAGCCACCTGAGTCGCCCCCTCCCGCGGGAGGCAGCGAGCGGCGGCCACCGCTCCCGGAACCGGGACCTGCTTCCTTTCCGTCTCCTCGTCGCCCGCGCCCGCCGCCCCTAAGAAGAGGGCGCCGGAAGCAGACCGCCCCTCGGGGCTCTCCGGGCGGCGGCCCTGGACGTGCGGGGGCCTCTGTGGGCCGGCCGCGGCGCCTCGGCCCTGCCCTCTCTTTTCTGCTCTCGCTCCCGCCCTCCCGGCGCTCCGGGCGCTGCGCGCGGGCCCGGCCCGGGGCAGGGCGGTCATGGGCGCCAAGCAGAGCGGCCCGGCCGCTGCTAACGGCCGCACCCGGGCGTACTCGGGCTCGGATCTACCTTCCAGCAGCAGCGGAGGGGCCAATGGGACCACGGGCGGCGGCGGCGGCGGCGGCGGCGGCGGGGCTCGGGCCGCGGCCGCGGGGAGGTTCCCGGCTCAGGTGCCCGGCGTGCACCAGCCCAGCGCCTCGGGCGGCGCCGCGGCGGCCTCGGCGGCCCCGCGCAGCCGCTCCCTCGGCGGAGCCGTGGGGACCGTGGCGTCGGGGGCCCGCGCCGCGCAGTCTTCCTTCAGCATCCCCAACAGCAGCAGCGGCCCGTACGGCTCGCAGGACTCGGTCCACAGCAGCCCCGAGGAGAGCGGCGGCGGCAGGGACAGGCCGGCGGGCGGGGGCTCCGGCGGGCCGCGCCTTGTGATCGGCTCCTTACCAGCTCACCTCTCGCCGCACATGTTTGGAGGTACGGCCCCCCTTTCCCCGCGTGTCCGGCCGCTCTCCTCCTCTCCCTTCCCTTCCATTTCCCCCCCCTTCCTTCCTTAGCTGAGCGGCACGTGGGCCGCAGCCGCCGTTTATTTTTACCCTTCTCCTTTTCTCCTTCAGCCTGAGTGCTCGGGCTTGGCCGTCCCGGCCCGGCCCGCGCTTGGCCACCCCGTGCTGGGGAGAAAATCCCTGCTTAACCCCTGCGGCGCCACTACCGCCAAGAGACTTTTCTTTATCTTAGAACAGAACAAAACACCCAACAAAAACTACTGCGTGCACCCTCACCTCCGTAGCGTCTCCTCGTTAGAGAAAGTTTATCTTTCACCCTCCCCCAATCGGGTGATTGGAGCAAACATTGTCTTTTTAAACCGACGAAACATCCTTGGTGGTTGTGGCTTTTAGTATAGGGAAGTCAGGAGAAAGACCCGTTTGAATGTATTATATCTGGGGACTTGAGTGGTGCGCAATTCTTAAAGGCCAAATGTCAAAGGGTCTCAAATGAATATTTGGAAAAGGAGAGTGGAATCTCCTTTGGACTGACTTTCAGGAACTAATCCTTACATCGGTTTTAGTCCCACCTAACCACTTTAGTTGGATGTTGTGTTAACGAAGTGTATTTTAATCCCAGTAAACTGCTGTTTTAGATAATCGTTAATGTGAGTCCCGTTTAATTTGGATAGAGCATTAAAAAAATTGAAAAGAGTTTCTTAAGGACAGAAACTAATAATTATAACTGACTAGGAAGTGCAGTAATAGATTAGGAGCTTTTGAAGAGCAATGTTGACAAGAGTTAAGGAAAAGACACTTGTGAAAACTGGAAAATTTAATAGCAAAATGGTGTGCTTTTATGTAGAAACAGGAGGAAGGGTGCATTTGCTCTGAGGAAAAGAAATTCTCTCTTTAATCGTGTTTTATGTTAGTCTCCCTCAAACGGCTAATAGTAAATGAATCAAGACTCTCCTTCCTTTATGAAAAGAAATAGAAATTAAATCTGGTTAGAGTTGCTGAGTATATTAAATAAGCATTGAATTATGTATCTGATATTGTATAAAATAACAGCGTGGATGAACAGTGAAAATACCATCTTCTCCATTTTCATGCCCCTTACTCATGTGCCTATAAATGTGAGAAATTTGAGTAGGGAGTTGGTAAAGTGGAATGTTCAGTAATATAATTTATCTGGTCTGTACTACTAGCATTCATGTTAGCATAAATTCACAACATAAATATCACACTTAGCTTTTCTCATTTTTTTATGGCTGCTTTGCACATTCAAAATAGAAAACCCTTGGCTTTACCTGTCTTTAATTGTTTTAAAAATCATTGTTGCTATTAAAGAGGCTGACATTTCCTAAAATTGGGTCATCTTAAAAAAAATCTTTTGTTCTTGAGAAAAACAACTAGTGTTGTCATTACTGTGAGTTGATCACAATGAACACAGTTGAAGAAATGTCAAGGAATAACAGAACTTTCTAAGAATTGGAGATTAGTGCCAGAATAAAGGATAAGTTGGTTTTTAAAAATTTATCTTTTAAAAATGAAAATGCGCATTTAGCAGTTATTAAAAAATACATATATTTAAAGCTGGCTAAAGAAGTGGGAATAGGAAAAGGTTTGTCATTAATTATTTCTTTAAAATAGTGATTACTATTTTTATTCACTTTTTTTTTTAAGTGGTGATAATTCAGTTTATCTGTATGGGCTTGTTTTGTTAAAATAAATACATGCCATTTAGAGCAGGGGACAAATTGTTTACACCCATACTATTAATTCATAGTGAATTAGTAAGGAAAAAAGACCTAGTTGCTGAGAGTTGAAGGGGTTAAACATTTATCTCATTTCTTTTTTAAGTTCCTAGATTTATGCACTTAAGTACAGGTATTTTAGAACTTTTGGGGTTAGGATGATTGGGGCCTAGTATCCAGGACAGTTACACTGTGTGAGGAACTCATAACAGTAGTATTGAGCCCTGAGGTCCTTAGGCATCCATTGTATATAATGAATTAACTTTTTCCTCCTATGTATTTAGAATACTAGTTATGTATTATTTTTTTGGAAATTTGAGGAAATAGCCAATCAGATCATTTTCTAAGTGTAATGGTTCTAATGAGGAACCCCAGTTGAGAAAGTGTGGAAGGGGATCAAAGAAATCCTCTGTTTCTGATATATGATGGGATCAGATCAGAGTGCTTGTGCCATAAATCTTTGTTGAACAGGGAGTTAGAATCCGTTTGAATGTATTCTATTGGCATTTGCCTTAATGAGATTTTCACCAATGTTTCAGTGAATGAGTTCACCAGGGAAACTTAATGGAAACATGTTTCTCATCATCCTGTGATTTAGAGAGCTAGGTGATGAATCTTATCATTTTAAAAATTATGCTTGATTATATTTCACATTGACTTAATTTTTTAATGTACTCTAGTATTAATGTGTTAATTCAGTTATAAATTGTACAAATGTTTTGGCATTTATAAAATAAGTCTGAAAATTGGAAAAAGGAATATTTCTTAATTAGTAGAAAGTATTTTACTGAAATATTTGAAAAATGTTGTTTTAATTGCTGTTTTTATTATTCATGTCTCCAAATAAGAAAATATGGTACTAATAAGATTCAAAATTACCATTCTTTTGTGGGCTGTCGTGTAACTTAGGAAGAAACCTAAATAGTACCACTTTTTCCCCCCTTTTTAAAATTTAAGAGCCTAGCAAATCCAAGTTGCTACTGGTTCCATCTTAACGAACTGCCAATCCAATCAGGGAGTTTTATATGTTGGGTTTATGTTTAGTTCCCTCTTGGACATTTATCTTGGTTGTATACACTCTTATTCATTTCTCTCTAAAGAAGAAGAGAGGTCCATAATCAAGATTTTTCAGTTTACAGAATTTTCCCACAATTGAGTTCCTGAATATCAGAATAAGGGTAAGAGAATTTCCTTAATTATAATCCATGTAGGAATTTTTAGTAAAGTAAGTCATCTTGTTATTCTCAGACTGGTCAGTTTAATCCTATAAAGTAAATAATAGCCTTTTCTTGATTACTGCTAATATTGTTTATCACCTATGTTTTTAAAACAGGGCTTTAAGGGTATAGTCTAATATTTGAAAGGCTTGGGAATGCATAATAATATGGTGATGTCTTAGAAAGGATTTGTTTGGCTTTATTTTATGTCTGCATTTTTTTCAGTGTCAAGTTGCTAATGTTCATAAAAGCAATGAAATGTGTGATAAATTAGCCTTTGTTGAGGCAGCAGTGTGGGGGAGATGAAATGGACACAAAAATACACCCTTGAATGGAAATTATTTGGAGAGAAATCCTGTAGACTTCTTTTGTAATGTATCCATGAGTTTGGAAATGAAAATGTAAAATGAATTTATGTGGCCAATTAACCAGTGATACTGCATTGTTTTTGGTCCCTTAACTAGCTTGAGCTTGTTTGGGTGTGGTGTGCCCATGAGTGTTTCAGTAGTCTGATTGTAATTCAGGTGCCTCTTGTTACTTAGGAGACATGATTCCTTATACTGAAGGAGTGTAGGTTTTCTCTTAGAACTGAATATGTTAAGTAACATCTGTTTTTCTAGGCAGGTCTATTACTCTTAGTCTTCAAGACATATGTGGGTTTTTATGGTGTTAGATTATCATCATTAAGTATTGTTGAATTTTTCTCAGTTATTCCTACCAGTATCAAGTGCCAAAATGTTTGAATTTGGGATATTGTGAGTCTATTTCCTATTCCCGAGTGTTGTTTTAATTCAAGAGAAGACTCTTATAGGGAGTGGCAGAAGAGGAATGTCTACTTCCTAAGAAAAAATGGCACTTCTAACCATCTGCCTGTGCCCACTCCTCTCTCCAAACAAAAAACCCAAGAACTTGGGTGGTTAATGTTTCTCACTTGTAATCCCAGGTATCGCTAAATGCTATAGGAAGATACTTTATATTGTATAATTTTTAAAATTCAAGGGTTGCCTCTGTCATGGAAGTTTGTTCCTTAGGAATTTTTAAAAGTACTCTTGCCTGGGAGGTGAAGGGTGGGCTGGAGGGAGCAGAGGTATAGGTTGCAGAGGGACCACCTGATCTAAAAGCTGCCTGACCTAAGTATACCTGGTACAGTATTTTGATGCATTATTGGTTACTGTAGTGCCTGGGGGAGTAAGAGCTCTGTTGTCTTATTAATAGATAGTGTCTCCAGCAAATCCCTGTGTCCCTTTAATTTTTTTTTTCAACTTTTTATTTGAAATACTTTCAAACTTATAGGATAGTTAAAAAATAATTCAAACCCCACATGGAGAACTCCAACATACCCCTATTCCCCCCCATCTGCCAATTTTAAGTAATACAATTTTGCCACATTTGCCATATCATTTTATCTAGCTTTCCATCCTATCAATCCATCTGTTTATCCATTTGTCTGTTTATCATTCCATTTTCTGAACACTTGAGTGTAGGTTGTAAACATCCTTCTTGAACTCTCAATATGACCATATACATTTCCTACCTTCTCTAATTTAATTGTTTGACCTGGTAACCAACGGGTAGGTTCTTATTTATCTTCAGGTTACCAATAACATTAATTAGAGTCAAGCTTTTTTTCATATTTATTATTCATCTTGTGTTTGTATAATGTTATAGTTTTTACATGTATTGGGTTCTTAGATTAGCAAATGGATTAAAAGAGAGGTATAGGAACTGCTTTTATGTAGCAAAGTACTTCCTAAATTTTACCTTGTTATATAACTATTCCTAAGAACTGTGTTTGTTTGAAATGTTTGTTAGGGTTTTCACTTTGACTGTGAATTATGTTTGTTCTACACTTATTTAAATGTTTAGAAATTGGTAGAAACATGGCTCTTTTTGTGAACGGCAGGTTCAGAAATACCTTAGGTTCTGATAATATTCTTTTTTTTTATGTTGCTTAACAAATTTATACAAATCTGGCCGCTTAAAACAATACACACTTATTATCACAGTTTGTATGGGTAAGGAGGCTGAAATCAAGATGTTGGCTAGGTTATTTATAGACTTGACTGGGGAAGGGTCTTCTTCCAAGCTCCCTCAGATTGTTGGCATCGTTCATTTTCCTTGCAGTTGTTGGATCATGGCAGCTTGTGTCCTGAAAGCCAGCAAAAGAGAGATGGGCTAGGCCTACACGTACGTAATCATGTACAGGTGTTCACAGCCCATCATCATTGCTGCTTTCCTAGGTTAGAAGCACACCGCAGGTCCCTTCCACACTGAAGGGGAAGGACTTTCACTGAGGCAGAAATTCCAGGAGCAGGGATCATATGGGGCCACCTTAAAGTCTGTCTGCTCCATTAATTATAGATTTAGATTGTCCAGCTAAACTTGTAGCTGTTTTAACTTATTTTTAAACTTTTTATTTACTTAAAAAAAAAGTTGTGGGATGTGGATGTGGCTCAAATGGTTGGGCATCAGTCTCATATATAGAGGGACCCTGGGTTCCATCCCCGGACATCCCGGTAAAATAAAGAAAAATATAGAATGTAAGAAAAATACAGAAGGTGCGTTGGTCGCCAGGCCCCACGTGCGGGTGTGTCTTCCGTCAGGCCCTGTAAGCGAGTGTGCTGCCAGGCCCTGTGTGGAGGTTAAAAATGGATAAAAAGTAAATAAATAAATCTTTAAAAAAAAAAGTTGTAATAGTGCATGTGGTAACTGTTTAGTAAACATAAATTGAGTCCCATTTAGGAGTGGGCACAGTAGGTGTCAGGGGTAAAAACATGGGCTGCTTCCTGTTTTTGCTCAGCTCTCAGTGGAATTTGAGTGATGGACAAACAATTATTGTACAATGTAGCAAGAGCTATAATGGAACTATTAAAATGCTGCCCGAAGTATCTTTGTCTGAGGCAGTTAAAGAATGCTTCACAGAGGAAGGTAACATTTGAACTGTGTTTTGAAGGATTTAGAAGTGTTACAGAGGAAGGGCACTACAGACTAAAGAATGCACAAAAGTCTGGGGTTATGATAGGGCACACTGAAAAGTTAAAATAGGTTTAGGCCAGTTGTTAAAGGATTATATAGTGCTATGAATTTGTTTTATCTAACCAAGTTTTAAGCAGGGTAGTATTATGAACAGCAAGCCAGAGGACACTATTAAAATCCTAGTTCTCATGGATGGCAGCCTTCTGGAGTACTGCAGTACTCAGCCTGCGAAGTTGTATACAACAGCCCTGAGCATGATTAAATTGCTTTTTAGGAGGGGGCAATGATAGCAAGAAGATAAGCTAGGTCTCTTTTAGAATATTATTGGTGGAAGATTGTCAAAATGGAAATCAGGACGTTGGTGAGGGAGAGAAAATACTGGATTTGATTGAGATTTCTAAGGTAGAACTTATAAAATTGAGAGCCTGGGTGCATGGCATTGTCATTAATCAAATTAAAAGTAGAAAAGAATAAGTTTTAGGAAATAATGAGTTCTTTTAGGTTTGTTAAATTTAAGCAGCTATAGAGTTTCCACCTAGAAGTGTCCTTTAAGCAGTTGGAAATATGAGTCTCCAATTCAGAACATTAAAGAAATTGAGAAATCATCAATTTACAGAATATAAAGTGAAGTAAAAAAGTGGATAAGATTACTAAAGGATGGATATAAATTGAGGAGAGGAGCAAGCACGGAATCCTGAGGATCAAGGGTTTTTAGAGATAGGCAGAGGAGGAGGTCAGCAATTAGAATTGAAACACAAGGAAAAGAAGTTGTTTTAAAGAAAATGTGTTTTTGCTATAAAAATAATTCGTGTTAGAGAAAAATTAAAGTGCAGAAAAGCATGCATAAGAAATTGCAAATCACTTGTAATCTTACTATCAGAAATAACCAGAGTAATACGTCAGTATATATTTTTCCATGTGTTTCTGCATGTGTGTATATATGCATGTATATAAATGTATATATATTTTATATACAAAATTGAGAACATTCTGTTATACATACACTGTTATACATACATTCTTTTGATTTTAAAACTTTCTGCTTTTCTAATGTAAGATTTTTATTTTCTAATATAAGATTTTAAAGATATAGACTTTAATCTTAGAAGTGCTTTAGCTGAATCCCACAAATTTTGATGTTTTTGTTATCTACAGTTAGAAATATTTTTAATTTTCCATGTGGTTTCTTCTTTGATCTGTGGGTTGCACATTCTTTGAGAACATGCTCTTTTCACTTCATCAGTTTCTTCCAGAATATTAAGTATTGTCTATAACATGACTTTTTTAATAACTACCTAGCATTCCAAAATTTATTCAGCAATATTTAATAATAAGGGTCTATTTTGCCAGGTACTGTTCTAGGGATACAGCAGTGAAGAAATAAGGCAGAAATCTCTGCCTTCATGGATCTTAAATTTTGCTTTGGGAAGACAGATAGTAAACAGGTAAAATACCTAGTGTATTAGAGGGTTTTATGAAGTGGAAAGTCTGCTAGTGAGTGTCCATGGTTGCTGTTTTAAATAGGGATTCAGAGATGACATCATTGATAAGGTGACATTCAAGCGGAGAATGAAGATATCTGGGGGACAAGTAGACCCAGGCAGAGGGAACGGTAAACTCTAAAGGCCCTAAGGTATGAATGTACTTCATGTGTTCTGGGAACAGCTGTGAAGCCAGTGTATCTGGATATATCTAGAATGTTGCAAGTTTTATAAGATGAGAGCAGAGAGTAGTGGGGTCAAGGCAGAACCATAGAACACCTTGTAACCATTCATCTGTTTGACTTTTATTTTAGAGTTGGGGAGGCATCGAAGTATTTTTGACCAGGGAATTGACGTGACGTGACTTGGGTTTTTAAAAGATTACATTGGCTGCTCTGTTGAGAGTAGATTCTAAAGGGGTAAGGGGCAAGCAAGGAGGCAAAAATCCAGGCAAAAGATAACAGTGACCTGGACCAGGATGGTAGCACTGGAAGTGGTGAGAAGTGGCCAGATTCTGAATATATGGTTTTTTGAAGATAGAGCCAGCAGGATTGGATGTGGGGATATGAGAGAAAGAGGAGTGAAGGATTTAACTCTTCCCTGTTGAACTTTGTTTGTTTGTAGTTTCGTACTGTTATGCATACTATTGCTGTCAACAGCCTGGTAAGCAAATTTTTACTTCTTTCCAGTTATTTCTTAGCAGTTTATCAGAGACATGGAATTGTTTAGAACAAAAGATATGCACTTGTTCAAGGCAGTTGATCTTTATTGCCACATTGCCCTTTAGAAAAGGGCATCTCCTTCCAGCAGGGTATAACTTTTAAGACTATGTAAAATGTTTTATTTTTTCCTCTGAAAACTCAAGTGAAGGTTTTGCTACTTAAATGTGCAGATTGATAGAAACATTTTGGGAAATACCATTTATCTATGTCAGTATTCCATTCAATTTTTTTTTAACAGTACAGAAATACAGTGTATCACAAAAGGATAAGTACATTTCATCATTTAAATTTAATAAATTTTGTCCATCTAATTTTTGCTTAAATTGTGATTAGTCAGTGATAGTTCATTAATTTACCGTACTTGTATACATGTGAGCTGAGGAGAATAAAAACAAACCATATATAGATTGTACATGGAACAAAGAGGTTTGAACAGTAAATTCTATTTTTATTTCATTAGTTCTGTTTTTATCTATATTAGTTTCTCCTTTTGTAAAGTTAATTTTGTTCTTTCTCCCAGCTTCTTAATTCAATTACTTTTCATTTATTCTTTTTTAGTGATGAAAATGTTTAAGGCCATGATTATTCCTCAGTACATACAGTCAGTTCCCATAGCTTTGGATGCTTGGTATTCTCTTTATCATTAAGTATGCTTTTTTGTTTTTAAATCAACTCTATTGAGGAGTAGTGTTAATACATTTTTATTTTTTTCTTTGAGAGTGTAAAGTGTGACTTTAATGTTTTTAGGTGGTAGATTTATTGTCATTGTTCTTGTTATCCTTTTTGTTATTTCTGGTGATCACTAGAGTTATTGCATTGTGGTCAGAGGCTCTTAAGACTCAACTGAAAATGATAGAAACACAACTCAAACTAGCATAAGTAGAAAAAAAAATAGTCTCAAATTCTTGGAAAAGAGCCTGGAATAGCTCACAGAATTGAAGGAATAATTGCAGGGAACCAGGGTCTCTGGAGCTGAAATTCAGCAATTTTGTGTGTGTGTGTGTGTGTGTGTGTGTATGAGAGTGTGAATGTACAACCTAGTCACCTTTTGCTTCTTGCCCAGTTTTATCCAATTTTTAAGTGGATGGCCTGAAGCCTCACTGTTCCTTCCATTCACATGTGACTTTAGAGGTTTGAAGGGAGTATTTCCTACAATCTCCAGCAGAAGTGTTTTGATTAGCCCAGTTTGAGTCATGTGCCTATCTTTTTTTTTTGTTGTTAAGATTAATATCATTTATTCCTTAAATGTTCGATAGAATTCACCAGTAAAGAAATACGGATCTGGAGTTTTTTTCCAGCAAGGTTTTGGATAGCAAATTACATTTCTTTTTTTTTTTTTTCCAGAATGTAGCGGCAGATAGTTTTATGACACTCAGCATCGACATGTCTTTAAATTTTAGGATTATTCAAAATTGCATTTTACAACTATCCCATAATTTCAATACCTGATAACCTAACACGGTTCAACATCTGTTCAGCTGGTCCTTTTTGGCAAACATTTAGAAATTCGAGTTTTCCCACAGTGTCATAAAACCATCTCCACCATCCTTACCAACCTTTTTTTTTAAAAAAAAAAAATGTATCTTTTAAAAGATGCTTAGATTACATAAATGTTACACAAAAATTACAGGGATTCCCGTATTCCCCACCTCCCACACCTCCCATAACATCCCACATAAACATCCTTCATTAGTGTGGCACATCACCTGCAATGGATATACACATCCTGGGGCTTTGCCACCAAGCATGGACCATAGTTCACATTGTAGACCACACTCTCTCCCACACAGTTCTGCATGGTATATGCTGATGTAAAGTGGTCTATATCTGTTGTTGTAATGTCACTCAGGATAATTCCCAAGTCCTGAAAAAGACCCTGTATTACAGCTGCTTTTCCCTTCCCTGCCCCAAAAGCATCTAGTGTCACTGGCTCCACCTCACTGTTATAATTTCTTCCATTGCTTGAGTCACAATATGTCTACAACAGAATACCATTAAGTCCACTCTAGTCCATAGCTCTTCCCCCAATCCTGAGGAGTCTGGGATGGTGATGTCCACTCTACCTCCAAGTGAGAGGGGGTTTATATCCCATGGATATGGTGGATGGGATTATCCTGCCTGCAGCTGCAGGCTCTCTCTATTCCCTGGGATGGCCATTGTCCATCATCGTCTCCTCACCAGGTGACTTGGGTGAGTCCATTGAGCTGTAGAGTAGGAGTTGCAGCTCTACCAAGATTCCGGGCACAGGTGGCACATGGGCAGGCCAGAGGCTCCAGTCTCTGGAAGTACACCTACAAACTCCAGCATCACATATAAGTTTGAATAGAAGGGACTGATGGACCATGTGCAGGGAGGACTTATTTGAGTCCAACTCTGTCACTCTCAGGAGCACAGATTCCAAAGTAGAGCCCACTGATAAGGCATCAAAAGTAGAGCCCACTGATAAGGCATCAATCTCTGGAGCTACCCCCCCTTATATAGGACCTGGATGTTTCCAGAGCCCTCAGGAGCCCCTCTGTGTGGGGTGATACCCACTTTGGTGTTCTATGAGATCCTACTGAGGTGTGCGTAAGCGTTACCTCTGGGATGACCTCCCGACTCTCTTTGAAGTCTCTTAGCCACATGAACTCATTTGTCTTTACCTTTTCCCCCTTTTATTCAAGGTCTTTTTCCAGTCGTATTGCCAGTTGAATGTGCCTATCTTTAAATCAATCACTAAACTGAAGGAGATGATATGCTCTGTACATCCAGGCTGTATTATGAAGAGTTTGGGTCCTTGAGTCAGGACCCCAGCCCTTGGTGATCTCTTATCTAATTTCTGTCTCTATGAATTTGCATGCTCTAGATAGTTTACATAAGTGGAATCATACAATATTTGTCCTTTTGGCTTATTTCACTTAGCATAATATTTTTAAGGTTCATCCATGTTATTGCATATATCAGAACTTCAGACCTTTTTATGGCTGAATAGTATTCCATTGTATGGATATACCTTATTTTGTTTATCCATTCATCTGCCAATGGATACTTGGGTTGTTTTCCACCTTTTGGCTATTGTGAATAATGATGTTATGAACATTAGTCTTAGTTTGCTAAAGGCTGCCAGAGCAACAAACCAAAAATAGGTTGGCTTTTATAATGGGAATTCATTAGGTTAAAAGCTTACAGTTTTTTACTGAGGCTGTGAAAATGTCCAATGCAAGGCAACATCGGAGATGCTGTCTCACCAAAGGTAGGCTGCTGGTGATCCTGGACTCCTGCCATGTGGCAAGGCAAAATGGAGGCTGGTTTCTGCTTTCTCCTCCAGGCTCACTTTCTCTCCGAGCTCACATGTGAGCAGTCAGGCACATGGCTCATTTCTCCTTTCTTCTCTGGACCTTGTCTCTTTCAGCTTCAGGCTAAAGTGGCTTCCTTTCAACCTCTGTGTTCCTTTGATCTCAGCTTCTGGGTTCTTCTCTGTCTCTGCTGCTGCTTTCTGTGTGTATCTGCTGCTAGTTCTCCATTTATAAAGGACTCCTTTAAGAGGTTTAGGACCCACCCTATGTCCTGTGGTCTAATCAAAGGTCCTAACCCATTCTAAATTATCATGTGAGAACTGTTAATCATCATCCTGGAGATTCCATTTGCCTCTATCTCATGCAAGTTGTCTAGTTCTTGATCTCATGTCTTTTCTTTTTTTAATATACTTCATTATTTTTGTTGAAACACACTGTCTTAGTTGAGAAAGAATGTGTGTAAAGTAAAAAAAAAAAAATGAGGCTTTAATGTCTGAAAATTTTATTTCTCCTTTCACTTTTTAAACTTTTTATTTTGAAATAATTTCAGATTTACAGGACAGTTTCAGAAATAATACAGACCCCAAACAGAGAATGCTTAACATCCCCACCCCATAAGCAGATCCACCAATTTTAACATTGTCACATTTGCTGTATCATTCTATCAGTCTATTTTATGAACATTTGAGTGCAGTTTGCATACATTGTCCTTGAACACCTTTTTCTTCCATATGCATTTTTTATGACAAGGATACTCATGTAATCACCTGAAGTGCAGTTACCATATTCAAGAAATTTACCTTGATATAAAGCTTATGTTTTATATTCCAGTTTTTTCTTATGTCCCAATAATGTCCTTTTGAGCTTTTTCTATTCCATTTTTAGATCCCACTCAGTATCATGTATTGCATTTACTTGTTGTCTCTTTAGTTTTTTTTTTTTTTTTAATTGTGGAAACATACAACATTTATCTTTCCATCCCACCTCCTCCCCAGCGTAAACATTCAGTGGGATTAATCACATTCAGAATGTTGCAGTACCCTCACCACCGTCTGTTACTAGAGCTTTCCCTTCACCCCAAACAAACCTTATGCAAATTTTTCATTAACTCCCCAATTCTGTCTTCATTCTTGATTGATAGTTTGGCTGGATATAGAATTCTAGGTTGAAAATTATTTTCCCTCAGAATTTTAAAGGTGCTGCTTTTATTGCTTTTTGGCTTTCCTAGTATTGATGTTGAACACATTGGTGGCATTTGTGGGTTTTGAGCCTTTGTATGAAACTTGCCTCCTTCTCCCCCAAATTTTAGGACCATCTTTTTCCCTAGAATTATAAAATTTCATTATTACATGTTTTGGAATGGATCTGTTTTCATTGATTGTGTTGCATATTTGTCAGACTGTTTCAGTCTAACTCATACTTTTCATTTTGGACAATTAAAACATTTTTTTTCTGTGATAATTTTCCTCTCTACCATTTTCTTTCTGTACCCCTGAGTGATCCTTTGGGTTTTTGTTTTTATCTTTTTGTTTGTTTGTCTTTTCAGTTTTTCATCCCTTTGCTTTTTTATTCCCTTTTTGGGGACATTTTTTCCCCAAATGTATCTTTTAACCCTTCAATTAATTTTTGTTTGTTTCCATAATCTTTTTTTCCCCAATTTATTGAAGTATATTACTCATACATAAACAATAAGTATATAGTAATAGTTGTGAACTTACAAAATAAACATACATAACATCATACAGGGGAAGCGGGTGTGGCTCAATGGATAGAGCTCCCGTTTACCATATGGGAGGCCCTGGGTTCGCTTCC
>JAQZBX010034204.1:0-25077 GCA_029593785.1 Cabassous unicinctus
CCTCTTCAACTGAACTGAGTTAACAACTGCCCTGCACCAACACCACAAAGCTTTAGTTTCTATTTTCTGTGAAACACATAAAAACTCAGCAGGTGGAAACTCAAATTTCTTACATGTATATATGTCTAATGGTTTGTAATAAACACTATGTAACTGATCCTGTGTCCATTTTGTTGGATTATTCTATTTATTATGGGGTAGTTCTTAATCCTGTAAATATAGATATTACCGCCAAGCATGATCATCTATATCAATACTATCTAACCCCATTCCAAGGACTCGCAAGTCAATATTTTCCTGCTCTCCCACATACCTCTCTGTCCACACTGATATTGCATCTCAGTTCTTATTCTTTACTTATGATCTCCCCCTTTCTCTGACTCCCAGAACTTCAGCAGAAAATGTAAATATTTCCAGGACAGCCTTTCTCTGGACTGTGCTTTGTATGCCTCAAAATGTTATCTTACTAAGAAAAAAAATCAAAGATGGGTACCAAGATGGTCCCCAAAGCATTATTTGCAATGTGAAACATTGGGCACACACTAAATATCCAACAAGATTATACAATGGAATATTGTATATGATTAAAAATCATGTTGCTGAAGATTGATAAAAGATATAGAGAAATGCTCACTATATGTTGTTAAATATCAAAAATAGATCAGATTATGAAATCTTTTACACAGTATGATCCCAAGTTTATAAATATTTGCACAAAGATGGCCAAAACATACACAGCATTTTATATCTTTCTCCGGGGTTTAGTAAGTCTAACCACTAAGTTCAATAATTTTTTAAGAAGAATGAAGCAACTCATCCAATAATATCCAACTCCTATGTTATATGGAAAAGGAAATTGTCTTGAAAATCTCAGGAACTCATCCAGTTCAGAAAATAAAAATTACTCAAAACCCTGATGCTAACACAAAAACGTGTCTATAACACAACAAGGCAGTCAAATGCTGACACTTCAGCTACAAAGTCCATATCAGTTCCTCTTGGGTTAGATCCTCTTTGGGTTTACTGTTCAAGTCAAATTTGACTCTATTTAAAAAAAAATTATATATATATATATTTATATATATATGTATGCATGTATTAGTCAGCCAAGGGGGTGCTGATTCAAGGTACCAGAATCATATCACTTACACTTCCAATACCATTTGGCTGGGCTGACATAGGACAGGTGAAAATATGAAGACTCACCAAGACAGTCAATCCCTAAAGTGAAAGGAAAAGAGTCTGACTGCAGTTAACAATGTAAGATGATGTCATCAAGATGGTGATGTAAGACATCCCCTGGGAAAGTCTCCTCTCAGAAACAAATAATAAAAGGACAAATCCCACTTACTTGAACTCTAGAGGATGATAAAAACTGGAGAAGTGCTCCACAAATGCTGAATCAAAGATTTTTAAAATTGCCAAAAAATAAATAAAAATCTACAACCTGGAACTGCCAGTCCGACCCCACCCCTTACTCGGTCCTACAGAGCTTAGAAGTCACACGGAGGCACCACCGCTTAGGTACGTCCTGCCAGGTATATACACCACAGAGCCACTCACAGCAAGGAGCTAGAACCCCACACATATCCAGGCACAGGGCCCCAAGGCCACAGAGACCCAGGGCGGAACCAAAGCATGGCAGCTGGTGAGCATATGCTTACAAAAGGGCCCCTAGGAAACACAAGACGCTTCAGCAGAACTGTTGGCAAGAGGCGCACACATCCAACCTGATCTCTGATTGCTGGAACACCTAAATGAAAAAAATAATAATATTGGGCTTTTTCAACTTGACCCCATCTGGCTTTCTGGGGTGGGATACCCCAATGGGGAAGTTACCAGAAGCAGAAAAGCTTCATGGGGGAGGAAAAAAAAAAGGAAAATTGAACTACTGTAAGGCAGAACAGGTCCCAGGACTGACATATGTAATGAAAAGGGGACATGGAGTGAGGGAGAGCAGTTAAACAAATCATAAGGAGCTGGGGAGCTGGGGAGAAATTTCTGCACAAAAACAAGCAGAACAGATCAGGATTCCTGGTCTCATCAAAGTTTCTCATCAGAACTTCCGCTGATGAGAAGTTCCTCATCCAATTTTTCTTCAAAAACCATGGAGGTAGGAGTGGATATGGCTTAAGCAGTTGAGTGTCCACCTCCCACACGGGAGATCCCTGTTTCATTCCTGGTGCCTCCTGAAAAAAACCAAACAAACAAACAAAACAAAAAAAAACAAGCAAAACAAATGAAAAAAACAACTCAGGGAAGCCAATGTGACTCAGTGTTTGAGCACCAGCTTCCCACATAAAAGGTCCAGGGTTCAATCCCTGGCCCCTGGTACCTCAAAGAAAAAAACAACAACCAAAAAAAAAAAAAACACAGAGGCAAGAAGGCAGTGATATGATATATTTAAAGTACTGAAAGAAGAAAACTACCAGCAGAAAATTCTTTATCCAGCAAACTGCTCTTCAAAAATGAGGGAGAGTTTAAAATATTAAATAAACAGAAACTGAAAGTTCATCACCAAAAGACCCCCCCCCCCAGAAGAATTGGTAAAGGAAATTCTTCTGGATGAAAGGAAAAGATAGGAGAGGGTGTCTTGGCACAATGTAAAGAAGTGAAGATCTTCAGTAAAGATAACAAAATGGAGAAATGCAAAACCCAATAGTACTATCATCAATATATAACCATACTCTTAAATTCCTATAAGAATTAGAATACAATTGAATAAGAAATAGTCATATTTCCTGATAATGGACATGCTAAATATAAGCAGGTATTTTGGAACAAAAACAACATAAATAGGGAAACAGATGGATATGGGAATTGAGAACGTGTATGTTATTGAAGTTAAGTTAGTATCTTTTCAAATTAGTAGGGTATAGATGTAGGTTGTGTAATAAAATCCCATGGTAACCATAAAGAAAGGATTTTAAAAATATACAGAAATGGAAATGAGAAAGGAATCAATCAGATATATCACAAAAGAAGGTTTCAATAAATGAAAAGAGAGATAAAAGATACATGACATAAGAACCAAAGGACAAAATGGCTGAAGTAAGTTCTACTTTTACAGTAATAATATTGAATGTTAATGGATTAAACCCTTTGGCAGAAAGAAAAAGCACAGTCCAGCTATATGTTGTTTACAAGAGACTCAATTTAGACCCAAAGACACAAAAGATTGAAAGCAAAAGGATGGAAAAAGATAATCCATGCAAATAGTAACCAAAAAAAGAGCTGGAGTAGCTCTACAAATATAGGACGAAATAGACTTTAAGCCAAAAGCTGTTACAAAAGCATTATATACTACTAAAAGGGTCAATCCACCTAGAAGAAATAACAGTCACAAATTTGGGGACACTAACCACAGTGTCCCAAAATACATAAGGCAAACACTGGCAAAACTTAAGGGAGAAATAGACACCCCTACAATCATAGTTGGAGACTTCAATATGCCACTTTCATCAATAGATAGAATATCTAGACAGAAGATCAATTATGAATCAGAGAACCAGAATACTGTAATAGATGAACTAGACCTAACAAATACAGAACATTGCACCACATAACAGCAGGGTACATATGCTTCTCAAGTGCACATAGATCGTTTTCCAGGATAGACCACATGTTGGATCACAAAACAAGTCTCAATAAATTTTAAAAGATTGAAATTATACAAAGCATCTTCTCTGACCACAGTGGAATGATTCTGGAAATCAATAACAGGTGGAGAATTGAAAAATCCACAAATATACGGAAGTTAAATAACATACTCTTAATCAAGGGGTCAAAAAGAAATTGTAAGGATCAACGTTAAGGGTCAACAACAAGGGAATATAGGGAATATGGGATCTTACTTTATGGAATAGTGAAAACATTGTAAACTTGACTGTGGTGATGACAGCACAACATTGTGATTAGACCGAAAACCATTGCGTATACACTTGGAATGGATTGTACAAAATATGAGACTGTACAACACAGTGAAGTCTGTGATGCATGATGGACTATGGTTAACAGTACAAATATATAAGTATGTTCTTTCATGAAATATAACAAATGTACAATATTTGATTACATGGTGTTAACAATAGGATGGTAAATATGGAAAAATACACCTAATATAATCTATGGACTATAGTTAGTAGTAATATTTTCATATTCTTTCATCAATTGCAACAAAAGTACCACACTGATACAAATGTCAACAATAAGGGGTATATGAAAAAGTGGTATTTTGTGTGATTTTTCTGTAAATGTAAACTTTCTAATTAAAATAAAGAAAAGAAATGGCAAGGGCCATAAATATCTTGAGATGGATGAAAATGAGAAGATGACATATCAAAACCTATGGAACTCAGTGAAGGCAGTGCTCAAAGAGAAAATAATAGCCTTAAATACTTACATTAAAGAAGAAGAAAAAGCTCAAATCAAAGGCCTAACTGCACACCTGGAATAACTAGAAAAAGAACAGCAAACTAAAACCAAAGTAAACAGAAGGAAAAAATAACAAAGATTAGAGAATAAATAAATGAAATAGAGAATTTAAAAAAACAATAGAGAGCATTAACAAAACCAAAAGTTGATTCTTGGTAAAGGTCAATAAAATTGAAAAACCTTTAGCCTGACTGACAAAACAAAAAAGAGAGGAGGCAATAAAAATAAAATAAAAAATGAGAGGGAAGACATTATTACTGACCCCACAGAAATAAAAAGGATCGTAAAAGGATACATTGCATACTGTATGCCAACAAATGAGACAACCTAGATGAAACTGAAAAATTCCTAGAAACATGCAAACAACCTACACAGACTAGAAGAAACAGAAGATCTCAACAGACCAATTACAAGTAAAGAGTTTGAATCAGTAATCAAAGGACTCCCAAAAAGGAAATCCAAGGAAGGAATAAATTCACAGGTGAATTCTATTATACATTCCAAGAAGAATTAACACCAATTCTGCTCAAACTCTTCCCAAAAAATGAAGAGGAAGGAAGAATACCTTATTCATTCTATGAAGCCATAATCACCTTAATACCAGAACCTGATAAAGAGATTATGAGAAAAGAAATTACAGACCAATATCTCTTATAAATATAGATGTAAAAATCCTCAACAAAAAACTAGCAAACTGAATCTAACTGCACATTAAAATAATTACATACAATGAACAAGTGGGATTTATCCCAGGTATGAAAGGGTGGTTCAACATAAGAAAATCAATTAATGTAATACATCACATTGAAAGAACAAAGGGGGTGGGGAGGGAGAAATACATGATAGTCTCAGTTGACAAAGGAAAGAAATTTGACAAAATCCAGCATCCTTTCTTTTTTTATTATTGTTTGACTCCATTTACTCATAAGATTTTGTTGAACTTTCCAAAAAATTAAATTAAAGTTTAGCCTTATTTAAATTTTTATTAAAATGTTAATATTCATTAATTATCATTTAAATTTTGATAATTTTAATGGAAATTTTTCATTTTTTTAACTTTATTTTGTACATTTAATAATTTAAAATATAAATGATTAAAAACTAAAAAGTAAACACAGATGAATAAATACATACATTTCTCAATTAAATGTACTGGGATACATATAAAATTTTTTTAAATCAAACAATATGTTACACAATATATTTGGTTTATAGTTACGCAATCATACAGTATTTGTCCTTTTGTGTCTGGCTTGCTTCACTCAACATAATGTCCTCCAGGTCAGCATCCTTTCTTGATAACAACTTTTAGAAAAATAGGAATAGAAGAAAACATCCTCAACATGATAACAGACATATACAAAAAACTCAGAGCTAACATCATGCTCAAAAGTGAAAGACAAAACTTTCCCTCTAAGATCTGGAGCAAGACAAGGATGCCCACTGTCTCCACTATTATTCAACATTGTACTGGAAGTTCTAGCCAGAGCAATTAAGCAGGAAAAAGAAATAAAAATCATCCAAATTGGAAAGGAAGAAGTAAAACTTTCACTATTTGCAGGTGACATGATCCTATATATAGAAAGTCCCAGAAATTCTACAACAATGCTACTCAAGCTAATAAACAAATTCAGCAAAGTGGCAGGGTACTACATCAACAAGCAAAATTCAGTAATGTTTCTGTACATTAGTAATAAACAATCTGTGGAAGAAGTGAAGGAAAAAATCCCATTTACAATTGCAACCAAAAGAATCAAATATCTAGGAATAAATTGAACAAAGGATGTAAAAGACTCATAAATGGAATACAACAAAACTTTGCTAAAAGAAATCAAAGATCTAAATAAATGGAAATACATTCCATGAACATGGATTGGAAGATTAATATTATAAAGATGTTAAAAGAAAATCATTGCAGATGCAACATAATCTCAATCAAAATTCCAACAGCATTCTTTGAAGAAATGGAATACTCAATCATCAAATTTATTTGAAAGGGTAAGGGGCCCCGAATAGCCAAAAATATCTGGAAAAAGAAAAATGAAATTGGAGGGCTCACATTTCCTGATTTTTAAACTTACTGCAAAACTACAGTGGTCAAAACAGCATGGTTCTGGTACAAAGATAGATATATAGACCAATGGAATCAAGGTTCAGAAATAGACTCTCATATCTATGGTCAACTGATTTTTTTTTTTAGATTTCATTAATTTGTTTATTTTTTCTCCCATTTGCACTCACTGTCTGTTGTCTGTGTCTATTTGTTGTGTGCTTGTCTTCTTTTTAGGAGACCCTAAGAACTGAATCCAGGACCTCACGTGTGGTAGGCAGGTGCCCAACTGCTTGAGCCACAACTGCTTCCCATCAATTGATTTTTGACAAGGGTTCCAAGCCCACTCAAATGGGAAAAAATGGTCTCTTCAACAAAGAGTGCTGGGAGTACTGGATATCCATATGCAAAAGAATGAAGGAGTACCCCTATCTCACACCATATACAAAAATTAACTCAAAATGGATCTAAGACTAAATTTAAGAACCAAGACTATAAAACCTCCTAAAAGAAAACATCAGGAAGCATCTTCAGGACCTTGTGTTAGGCAATGTTTTCTTAGACATAACATCCAAAGTACAACAACAAAAGAAAACATAGATAAATGAGACCTTATCAAAATTAAAAACTTTTGTGCATCAAAGGTCTTTGTCATGAAAGTTAAAAACCCTACTCAATAGGAGAAAATATTTGGAAACCACATATCTGATAAGGGTTTAATATACAGAATATATTTTTAAAATCCTACAATTCAACAATGAAAAGAAAACCCATTTTATAAATGGGCAAAAGATTTGAATAGACTTTTCTCCAAAGAAGATATACAAATTGCAAAAAGTATATGAAAAGATGCTCAACATCACTATTAGAGAAATGCAAATCAAACTCACAATGCGATATCATTTCACACCCCCTAGAAAGGCTACTATTTAAAAAATGGAAAATTACAAGTGTTGGAGAAGATGTGGAAAAATAGGAATATTAATTCATTGTGAGAATGTAAAATGATGCAGCTGCTGTGGAAGATATTTTGGCAGTTCCTCAGAAACTTAAGTATAGAATTACCATGTGACCCAGCAATTATACTTCTAGGTACATACCCAAAAGATTTGATAGCAAGAGCTCGAACAGATGTTTGCACACTGATGTTGATAGCAGCATGATTCACAATTGCCAAAAGATGGAAGCAACCCAAGTGTCCATCAACGGATGAAAGGATAAATAAAATGTGGTGTATTCTTACAATGCAAACTATTCAGCTACAAAAAAGAATGAAGTTCTGATACATGTGACAACATGGATAACTCTTGAAGACATCGTGTTGAGTGAAGTAAGCCAGACACAAAAGGACAAATATTGTATTATCTCACTGATATGAAATAATTAGAATATGCAAACTCACAGAGTCAAAATCTGAAATATAGGTTACCAGGGAGTGGATTGGGGGTAGAGAATGGGGAGTTAATGCTTAAATTGTACAGAATTTCTATTTGGGTTGACTGTAAAGTTTAGAAATGGGTAGTGGTGATGGTGTACATTATTGTGATTGTAATTAACAGCACTGAATTATATATGTGAATGTGATTAAAAGGGGAAATTTTAGGTCATATATATGTTACTAGAATAAAAATTAAAAGAAAAAACATACTGCTATACAACACAGTGAACTATTGTAATACAATTATAAAAATATTCTTTCATAGATTACAACAAATGTACAACACTAATGCAAGGTGTTAATAAATGAGTGATATATGGGAAAAAATAATACACCCAAATATAAACTATGGACTATAATTAATAATAAAATTATAATATTCTTTCATCAGTTTTAACCAAGGTACCACACTAATGCAAAGTGTTAATAATAGGGAGTGGAGGAAATAATGTGGGAAAGCTATGTTTTCTACATGATTTTTCTGTAAACCTACAAATCTCTAATAAAAACATATATATATGCATATGTATATTGTAAAGGCACCTTCTTATTCTACAGTTGTTCATATCACTGGTTCTGACTTTTAAATTTTATAAATTGGTCTATTTCAAATAAAAATTAAGGAACTTACATAGTTAGAAACTTTATTTTACTACCTTCTAGTCTCACCACCATTTTATAAATGAAAGCACATTTTTATATGAAAAATCAGGACATGATCTTAGAATAATACATCAAGTGCCTCAAGAAAAATAATTTATCAAACTTCTCTAAAACACATGTTTAACACCACCCCAGTGAAATTTTATCACCAAACAGAGATGGCATTTGAAAATTCTGGACCTACTAATGTCCAATGATACATCTGATAGGTCTGATAGGCTTTACCTTGGAGACTAAGGTAGTTTCACTGCTGCACTGAGGGATTTATTATAAATGAGCCAAAGTGCAAAGATTTATTTGTTCACCCAGAATTGACATACTACAGAGAACAATCCAGCAACTGCTTACATGATAATCTATTTTAAAACTTTTCTGAAGGTAAAACAAAGAGCATCAATGAGATACCTCTTCTAAAAACATTCACTGTCCACCATTACAGACTTTGGGATTTGTAGAATTTTCACACTAAAATCCATCTCATAGTAAAACTCAGATTCCTAGCTGGGCACAGAATCAACCCCCTTAGTCTTGCTGGAATTCTCCAGCCTAGAGAGGAGCCAAAGGCAAGATAAAACTACAGTCCTACAGGGAAGAAGATGTGGCTCAAGCAGTCGGATGCCTCCCTTCTACATGAGAGGTCCCAGGTTCAGTTCCCAGTGCCTCCTAAAGAAAAAAAAAGATGAGCAGACAGCAAGTACAAAACAAGGGGGGAGGGTAGAAATAAATAAACCTTTAAAAAAAAAAAAAAAAAAAAAAACAACTACTGTCCTACATTGCACAAATAATCAAAGGACAAGGTGGCAAGTTTGCCCAGAGAATTGATACAGGTACATTTTATCTACACACAGCAAAGAACACCAAAAACCATCAAAGATCAAAATCTCAATTCTAAATCTCACCTATATGACATCAAAACTCTTAATCTGAGACAGAGGGAATCCTCTTTCTTGATTGCCTTCATTGCTTCCAAAACCACCCAGATCATCCCAGATCATTTTCTAACCAAGTCCTGAATCAGTTTTCCTAGCCTAGATATGATGAAAACACAAACTAATCACTCGCTTTTGTTTGTTTCAAAATCATTATATAGTGGTTTAGTCAATGAAAGTTTTAACAAGAACCAAGGAGCAAAAACAAAAGTAAAATAAAAGATTCGCTGTAGATGTTTGGTTTCATCTGATAGGTTTTAGGTAGTACTCAGACAAAGGTCAACATTGATAATCATGTTTTCTTCATAATTTCTTAATCCAAATTTGAAGGTAGTGGTTTCTTTGATGAATATTTCATTAGATGAAAATAAATGCAGCATTTTATCTGGATTACACCACTCAGAGAAAGGGGGAAAATAGAGAAAGGCCAATAAATCTTAAGGAGTTAATTATTTATACAGAGAAAATTTACTTTGTATGTTGTGACTTGTTTTATTGTTACACTGCAGTTCAATTTAGATTAAAAAGCAGAAAGATTATTGTTTCCCAACAGGGAGGTATCATAAATAAATACAACAGAGAATTTTTTTTTGTATTTGTGCCAAACCATCCACAAATATTCAGAATAAAAGGAAAACCACATTTCTAAAATTTGCCAAGGTTTAAACTCTTGACATGGTGTTTAACTACATTTAGCTCCATGAATTTACTAGTTGAGCTAATCAAATTGAGGTGATATCTAGGGTGATCACCTTTACCACTGCTGAATAAAGGTAAGCATCTTTCTATACCTCATTTTCTGATCCATAATCTTTAACTAAGATCAAAGGTAACATGGAAAGCTCCTAGAGGCAGTATTTATGTACATAATGCAGTTTTAATCATGCCCCCCTCCCTCCGGGAACATGATAGGATTATACTTTTTGGCTCCCCTTTGGTTATATGGGAACATGTGACTAGTTCTGTCCAATATACTGTGAGTTTGAGCATGTCACTTCCAGAAGGGAACATTTAATTTTTAACTCAGAACCTTTTGTAACTCTCTTGTTCCTCTTGGATGAGACCCAGCATATTCAAGATGGCAGCTGTTCCATAAGTGGGCCGATGCCCTCTGCAGATCTAAGACAGACAAGGAGTATACGTGACAGTAAAGCCACTAGAAGTCTGAAGATTTTTGTTACCACACCACAACTAACTGATTCTTCTTTCACCAAGACCCAGAAAATTCCTACAGCTTTTCTCTTAATTATAATTGATGTGGCAAAACAGGTAAGCTGAAAAAAAATGAGTCTAGGAATAAACCATATGGTATCCGAGAGACAAGATACTAGAAACCCAAAAGGAAATGCATATGAGAGTGTGAGAAAAAGAAAAATATATATAAGAAAAGTATATCTTAGAAATACTAGTAAGTAAGAAATGATGTATATAATAAAAAAAAGGGGGGGGGGGAAGACTCTTTCTCTGCTCCAAGCTCAGGATTTACTGCTATGCACAATCTTAAAATGAAAAGAAAAATAAATTAGGTCTAGTATTAAGCCACGTATTTGGGGCTTTTTTAAAATATATTTTTCTTATCATTTGAGCCCTTCTCAAATTAAAATATAGCTCTGAGAAGACAAGATCTAAGCGTCAAAGTCTTTGAATAAAATTGAAAAGTTGACACTCAGATTTGATATGACTTCTTCAACATACAGAACCAGAAAGAAAAGGCCCCAAGTTTACAAGACACCACCTGTATTTGCATCTTCCAAATGAAAAGTGAAAAAGGAACAAATGTGGTCTCATTACTTTCCATTAAGGGCAAGATTCTTACCACAACAACGCCCATTGCACCAGGTTATCAAACACAGAATCACACTGTAACTTCTGGAAACTACTGAATATATATGTAGACCAGAGCCAAAGAACCTCTATACAGGTACGCCCTGCTTTGAGTGAGTCATGTGTCACAGAAAAAGTACTATGTCACTGAAATTATGGAAATTCAAGAAATGCCATTTCTGGGTTTCCTAAATAGAAATAATTCTCATCGTTTGTTGTGAATTACATTTTTTCCCATTCTTAATTCTCATCTTTTCTAAAAATCTTTCTGAGGTATAATTCACATACCAAACAATTCACTAATTTGAGTATAAAATTCAATGGCTCTTATTATAGTCACAGATACATGCAACCATCACCACAGTAATTGTAGAACATTTTCACCACCTCAAGAAGAAACCTCATATCCTTCAGCTATCACCCTCTACCTCCCCCCATCCGCCACTCACCAGCCCTAATTAACACTAATCTTTATGTCTCTAGAGATTTCTTTTTATTGGACTTTCATACGAATTAAATCATAGAGTACATAGTCTTCTCTTACTGCCTTTTTCATGTAGCATAATATTTTCAAGGTTCATCCATGTTGCATCAGTAATTCATTCATTCATATGGCCAAATAATATTCTGTTGTATGGATTTACCACATTTAATTTACCCATTCATCTGTTGATGGACACTTGGGTTATTTCTACCTTTTGGCTATTATAAATAATGCTGCTATAAACATTCATGTATAAGTTTCTTTGTGGACATATATTTTCATTTCTCTTGGGTAAACACCAAAAAGTGGAGTTGCTGCATCAGATGTTGACTATATTTGTAATCATGTGAAGAACTTCCAGACTGGACTGTTTTACATACCCACCAGCATTGTATGAGGGTCCCTATTTCTGCACATCCTTGCCAACACTTATTGTTATTTCACTTTTTTATTCTAGCCATCTTTGTGTATATGAAGTGATATCTCATCGTGGTTTTGATTTGCAATTCTCTGCTGGCTAATGATGTCAAATATTGTTTCATGGGCTCCTTAACCATCTGTAAATCTTCTTTGGGGAAATGCCTTGTCCATTTTTGGATTGGGTTATTTGTCTTTTTATTATTGAGTTGTAAGAGTTCTTTATATATTCTAAATACAAGTTCCTTATCACTTATGATTTGCAAATATTTTCTTCCATTCTGTGACTTGTATTTTTCACAATGCTCAAATTTTTAAAGTAAGTTTGCATTTATACCTTTGTTAAAATTTTAGGGCTTTTGACATAAGAAGTCAATTTAAAGGAGGATTGCACTAATACCTGAGTCATGATATTTGGGTCTAAATATTTCCATTACACAAATGTAAAGGAGGATGATATAAAATAGTCCCTGATTAATAAAAATCCAGGTCCACAGCCATACTTGAGAATGATTGAAAGTCCCTGGAAGCTGATATTTCCAAGACCCATAAGAAAACTCTTTCCTATATATCAACAAGCTACAGATGTCACCAAATTTCTAACACTGTCATCCAGTTAATATGTGGCCAATGTGTGCTTGCAGTGACTGTCCACATAGAATAGGCAGCATCAACAATAAATTGCAGAATGTTATTTACCATCAAAATTGCAGGCACTCACCACATCACATAGAAATGGTAAATATTTGTAAAATGAATTAATCAGTTTTCTTAGAAATATGTGTCATACATTATAGAGGACCAGTGGGAGAAAGAAGGCAAAGGGAAATGTTCACTGCATACCTATAACGTGGGAGGCTTTTTGAGTATTATACATGTTATTGCACTTGACTGACAATACACTGTGGTATTATACCCATTATATATACGAGGAAATTAAGGCTCACAGAGTTTAGTAACTTGTACAGAGTCACTAGCTTAGAAAATGGTGAAGCAAAGTCGACGTTCCACCCAACATAACACATAGTTTAATCTTACCTGTCCCTATAAATCAACACATTTTTCCTTTTCCAAGACCTTGACTGTCCAGCCAGCTGTGAGACTCATTGCAGCAAGCCCACTTACACTATATTCACTTTCACTTCGGATTTTCCCCCCGTTTGGATATCCTTCTCTCTCTAACTATATAAACATTATTCTCCCTTCATGGATGATTTTCTGCATAAAGTCTTTCTTCCCCACTGGGCCCTTTCCTCTTTCAATGTGAATTGCACAATTTGGCTTCTATGAGAGTAAGTTAGTTTTAGAATATGTTCTTCCTGGTAAAAAGGATATATTTCTAATTAGACTATTATTTCAATCCCAACCAGATTATAAATTACTGTTTTATTTTTCCTTGAATTCCCCAGTCCTTTATCTCCCTCATGTTGATGTGTCATAAGTATAGTACAAATGTTCCACTACTATTAAAAATGCTAAGCCTATGCCATGCTCATTATGTCTCCATCTTCATTGAGTCTATCATTTGACTATTTTATAATCAACTAAGAAGTAATGACATACACTGAAAATCACACTGGACTGGGAATCAAGAGACCTCAGTTAACATTCTATGCCACAAATTAGTTGCATCATTTGAGGCAAAAAATATAATTTTTTGTTTCATCATCTGTAAAAGGAAGGGTTCAGACTAGATGATAGCTAAACAGAATGCATATCCTTATTTATTTTAAATGGTTTTTCTAAAAAGAGAAATTGTAGTAGTGGTCATGCCCTTAAGCAGCCAGGCTTACCCAAGTTTTTCTCCACCAGTGACAATTCTCCCTTCAGTGTCTTCCACCTCATTGATAAGGCCCACCAGATGGAGTATGTAAAATATAGACATTAACCGGAAGCTCTTTTCAAACGATAGCCAATTTCCTGAAGCAAATCCACATACACACACCCAGATATATTTAACACACATGTTTCGGTAAATGTGATTTATTAGTGAAAATCACAGTGTTCCCGGTTCTGAAACTCAGGCTGCCACCTGTGCATAATGGTCTAGGAGTAAAATAATATTCACACGTAAGACTTGGGTCAGTCAGTTCAATCTCTCTAACAATCCTGTCTGTCCTTATATTGTAGCTTTACTTAGCTTTTACCTAGGTTGTCCACATGTTCAGGAGGTGGGAGATGGGTTCAAATTTTTTAAATGGAGACATCATTGGATTTATTAATATATATTTATATCTAATGCAAGGTCATATGTCACAGGTGAACCTCAAAATTAAAGCAGCACAAACAATAGCTGTGAGAGGTATAACACTTACAATGGTATACAATATTCATTACTAACTAATTTTTTTCTTTCACGCTTGCTTTCCTTAATTCATTGTTTCATTTACCCACCCAGTCATTCATTCAATATGAAGTTACTGAGCAGCCAGGCCAGCTGCTCAGTTTCAATTTTGCTATAAGTAAATGAAGTACATAAAGCTATTCGGTTTCTAGGACATGCTGTGTAAATGTAAAAAGTGACCAACTTAATATTTTCTTAATCAGAGAGTTTAACTTTAGAAGGCAAAGCAGAAAACCTATGTTTAATTTTTAAGCCACCCCCGCCCCCAGTTAGAGGAAATAAAAGGAAAACTACTAAGAACAGGCAAGATGTGAACTTCATCTCCATAGAAGAGGAAAATGATGCTTGGTAAAATGGATAAAGTCATATCCTCAGGAATGACTGAAAATCATTCTATAGTGCCTGCACTCATACTTTTTTTGAAAACAATATGGGAAGCCAGTGTTCAACCACTGAGCTCAATTGGCTCCCCTGAATTGGTTTGTTTTGCTTGTTGTTGCTTTTTTTTTGTTTTTTCAGGAGGCACCAAGAACCAAAGCCATGACCTCCCATGTGGGAGGCAGGCACTCAACCACTTGAGCCACATCTGCTCCCTATATCTTATTCTTTATGGGACATTTTATAATTTTATCACTGGTAAAAAGTAAATTTTCCAATGCAATAGAGCCATTTTCCCATTCAATATTTCCTTTATGTCTAATAGCAACCAAACCAACCAAATAGATTTGTGTTTTTGCTGTATTATCTCCTATGCTGCACCCAATATGGACCTATCTTGGTACAAATGCACTTTACAACTGATAAGTAATTCAATTATTGATAGATATTCTACTGAGAAATCATTACCCTTCTTGATAGGCTCAAATGAACCTGACATTTTGTCTACAGTGAGTCAGGATTTGAGATCTTCATAACACTAGATAAAAATGTATCCATCCTGAAAATTGTCTTAGATAAGAGAAAGGTATATTTCTTGCCTTTGCTGTGGCAATCAGACTTCTGGTCTTTCATATTTTTAATACTATAGAAAAATAAGCCTTTTAATTAAAGGAAAAGGAAAGCAAAAGTTCTAAAGCCCATATGAAGATACCTCAGAAAATAAGTTTCCGAAATAATTGATTTGATTAGTACCCTGGGCTCCCAAACATTTCTAGAAAAAGAAGCAAGGATTGCTTAGAGTATCTCTGAAAACGTGTCAATGTATTTTATTCAGTGTTGGTTTTATCTTTCTGTACCTGTACTTAAAGCTAAGAGCAGCTCACTTGCGTTGAATGCCTCCTATAGATCAGGTGTTCTACAAAGCGTGTCACATAATTTATCGAATTTCCTCTTTACAGCCACGCTATGATGTACACAGCATTATCATTCTCATTTTATAGATGAGAAAACAGCTCAGAGAGTTTAAGCAGCATGCCTTGTCACCCAGCTGGTCCGTGCTGGAACCAGGGTCAAAGCAGTGTGCTGACTCCCAAACCTGTGCTCACTATTGTGCTCTGAGGCCCTCTTTCCAGAGCCTCGGTTAATTGCCTCATCTGGCTGTAGCACAGTTTTGGAGAAAGCAAGACTACATGTCACATCCCCATTACATGAATTTGCTTAATAACACAGGAGAATTTTAAATTGTGCTACCAAAGAGTTCCATTGGTCACTGAGGAAACCAAGAGAAAGTAATGAAATGGCCCGATATAAAATGTTATCACTGGTGGCAAAAGATACCTCAGAGAGTTCAGGCCCAATGGGGCTCATTTTCTCACATGGAGGATAATAAAATTAGGGGAGGGAGGGAATGAGGGAAGAAGGACAGGCAGGTGAGCAATATGCATTCCTATAAAGATTATTTACTGGAGCCCTGCAATTTTCATATAAGGTTTTTATTATTTGTTTTTAAGTTTAGGTTGATGAGAAATATAACCATGTACAAGATAAAAGCAAGTTAATTATCATTTGATCAGGTTCCCTCTCTAGGTGTGACAGTTTGAAGCTTTTGGTGGATCCCAGAAAAGATCATGTTCTTGGAGTTAATCCATTTCTGTTGGTGCAGGACTCTTCGATTGGATTGGATTCAGTTGGTGGGGGCAGGGGGCCTTTGATTAGATTGTTTCAATAAGACCCAGGGTGGATCTTAGTCCTCTTGCTGGAGTCCGTAAAATACGGAGGACTGAAAGCAGCAGATATACAGAAAAAAATGCGGCAGAGTCAGAGAAACCCTGAGAGGTTGAGAGAGAGAGTCCCGGAGGCTGGAGGTTGGAATCAGTAGAGGACAGTGGCATGGAAAGAGGCCTCCTGAGAGGCTGAGAAAGAGGCCTGGAGGAGAGGGTAGAGAAGAGCCACATGCCCCATAGCCCACAGCTGAGCTGAGGAGAAAGTAAACCTGGAGGCAAAGGCAGAGACTTTGGCAGAACTGCCATTGTGTCTTGCCACAGCAAGAGTCCAGGATCACCAGCAGCCGATCTTCAGTGAGACAGCATCTCTGATGATGCCTTGATTTGGACATTTTCACAGCCTCAGAACTGTAAGCTTTTAACCTAATAAATTCCCATTATAAAAGCGAACCCATTTCTGGTATATTGCTCCCAGCAGCTTGTAGCAAACTAAAACACTAGGACTCTGATTAAGCAAAGTTCTTTCTGTGACTTCCACCAAGTGAAATTTTGAAAGGCAGTACTATCCTATCAAATTATGTAAATAATTCAAAACTTCCCCTTGTGCAGCCCTCCCTGCTCTTTGTAAGTCACCCAACAATTTGCAAAAATAACCAAGGGAAATGTTTTGGGTGGGCTTTGAAGATATTTTTAGCGAAACTGGTGGAGGTTTTAAATACAAGCATGGGAGTGTCTGCCATTTAGAGAAATCACCTGCTCACGCAGTTCCGTGGAGAAATGGAATGTTTTAATGTGACATTCAGAACAACATGTGGATTGCATTAAGTCAGGTTATATCAGGTCATGCCACGTGACACAGCTGAGCCACATATAATCCTGAGCAATACAACTTTCTCAATGCAACATAAATTTAAACAGGAGTAGGTTTTTCCCCCTCAAAAAGAGGCAACAGCTGCTGTAGATAACAGAATGCCCACACTACCCCACACTGAGAGAGGTTTGTGCTTTGACATGATCTGAATCATGTCAGTACATCTATATTTAGGGGCATCTCTAAATATGAACAATGGGTGTTCTGGTACATAGAATGCATTTGCTAAGTGGCACAAAGCTCTTGGGTGTTTTTTTAATCCATTTCATAATTTTCTCATTGGTGAATAAAAAGCATTTTAAAATATAGCTTTAAAAATTAGACAGTAGAGACAATTTTTGGCTTAGACAAGCTGATTTCTGAGCTAGTAGGCCAAATATTTAGTATTCTTATTTAGACTAAAGATAAAATACTCTGCAAGTGCAGACATTCAGAAGGCCCAGAAAGAGAAAGCAACATTGAACTAAAACAAAAAGTGGAGAAAATACAGGGATGTGCTGCTGAATACAAGAGCAGGTAATTTTCAGGGAAAGTCAGCACAAATCTCATAACTAGGAAGCATTATTGTCCTGAGAATTTTAAGAGGCTCTTGCGTTTGTTTTTTTTTATTTGTTCCTTCGTTCCGTGTAATGCCATAATTTGAATTACCTTGACTTTAGATGCCACTTTTGACATTCAGTTTTAGCTTCTCACTTAAGACTCCTAAGAATTCTGTGAGTAGGAAGAAAATATATCTCCTCTAGATATCTCTACCCAGTGCTGGTCACTCCCAGCGTGACAACACACTCCCTCCCAAGCAACACTTAAATATCTCTCTCTGCACAACAATAGTTAAACATGGACCAGCTTGTAAATCTATTTGAAGCACAAAAGTCTCAAGATATGGACATGGGAAGATTTTCTTTTGTGTTCAACAATAATTTTGGGCAGTATAAAGAGAGATAATTATTTCATTAAAGAGGCAAAATTTAATCTACAGAAACAATTTTTGGTCTAGAATGAATAAAACAGAGCTCAGTTTTGTAGGACACAGTCAATGAATGCACCTTAGATATAACTAATATTTATTGACTGCTTTTAGCATACACTAAGCTTATTACATGCCTGAACTAATTTAATTCATACAAGAAAATTAAAACAAGAAGAAGGCTTCTATTGGTTTAAATATATATACATATCCCAAATTCATGTAGCCATGTGTGGCAGCACAAGACTTCAAACCCAGATCTTGCTGATAACAGAGCCTTAATTCCCAACCAAACGCCCACTTTTTCAATGGCCTCCCCTAACCTCAAACAATGAAAGTTTTCTTTCCATGCTCAAGCTAAATGTTTTTTCCTTGGAACTTCACATTTGAGCCTCAAGTTCTTTAAAGTGAACATCTATCTCTACAAATAAAATGAAAACTTCTTATGGCCAAGGACTTTCTTTTTCATCCTTCACATGCCTACCTATACGTTTAGCATGGAGTAGGTGTATCATGTTTGCTAAATTTAAATGTTTTCTCATCATGTCTGTATAATTGTTAGCCCAGTCTTCCCTAATCAGCTCTGAAAATATCAGAGAGGCAGTTAGAATTCCTGGAAAGAGGACTAGCTTGCAAAAGACCTGAGATTCAGTATTGTCTCTGTCCCTTGTTAGTTTTTGACATTGAAGATTCCTTTTCTTATTCCTTTGAGTTTGATTTACTTAACTATAAAATACGGATGTATATAAAATATATTTCACAAGTATAAAATATTGTTACATTTTCCTTTGGATCACTTTGTACTATACACAAATGGCAAAAAATTAATTTACTGAAAGTTCATGTGTATGTGCTATGGATATTAGCCAAGTTTTCCTGGATCTGGGTGTCATTCATTCATTCACCCATTTTGTGCAGTCCTTCTGGAGGATAGTTATACCATGGTGAGCAAAAACAGACTCAGTCACTGTTCTGATGTTCATGATCTAAGGGAAGGCCAAAGCTGACATCTGAAAATCATTTTATTTTAACACTTTCATTATTAAGACATATCCACAATTTCAATTTTTATTAAAGGACCTTTCAAGAGTCAATTTAATACCCATCAGATCTGTTATCTTCATAATTGCAATATCTTATAAAGTATCAAGAGTAAAAATTATACATGACACCAGAAGTACGGTTGCACACACACTTCTAAAATATTGCTAGTCATGAGTAGAGCCCTGGGGAATTCCATGGACCATCACAAAGTCATGTAAATTCTTTCAATGTGAAGGTGTTGTATTCAAAGTGTCCCCAGTATAGGTACAATAAATGCAATTCAGGTCCTAATTTAACAAGATGAACAATTAGACCAATCTGAACAATGTGGTTTCGGTCCTCTCCATTGTATTATCTGAGATGAGATGAAATACGGAATGACATCCCAACACTTGCACAATGATATTTCATAACAGGTTAGATATTCTGGAGGGATTGAATACTTGATATAAAAATTGCACCATTATGTGCAGAATTCATCATACTAAATATGACATTTATATCAATAAGTCTATTAACCCAGCATCGCCTTAAAAATGTGTTCATGTTAAAATACTTTTCTGTTCTGTAGGATTGCACATTTTATTCACTTTTATTTCTCACAAAAATATGTGATATTTTTAATGTTAATAATTCCTTAACAACCAAGTAGAAGGTGCTGTAAAGAATGGATTTTTCATAAGAAAGGAAGGAGTTACTGGCAATGGATTTCAACAAATTCCCCAGCTGGCTAAAACATATCACGCTGGGCAGTAGAGTAGGTAAAACCCTTCCATGGCAAACTTTCAAGGACGCATCATTTATGGCCATGCTCCCTGTCCTCTCTTGTCTTCTTTAAAAATGCCAGTCATGTATGGATAAGGCACATGTTTCTTCTGCCAGTGCCTGCTCGAGCAGACAGTTTACTAATTTGTAGCTCCGCAAACCTTTCACTGCACTGAGCACCTTGAGGTTAGCACATCTCTAATCATTATTTGATAACAGAAATCTGCAAGCATCACATCCCTAGTAACAAGAACATTGTATCTTAGCAACCAGCCTTGATATTCAAACAATTTCATTAAAGCGTAGCACCTCTTAGCAGGTGGGTGAGTGCGGGTGTTGATAAACATTTATAACATGATCAGCCATTGTGTTTGCCAACACTATAATCAGCATGACAAATTTATGAATTTGTTTACAAGCTCCTAGATAGCCAATCTATGTAGGTAAACTACATTTCAGATTGGATAGGAGATCCAAATATCAGATCCTTATTTGAAATGGAGAGTTTATTTGGGAAACTATCAATTTAAGAGGTTGCCAAGCTGTTTCCAGTACAGAGACATCATTAATATTTCCATTGTTTTTTCATCTTCAAAAAGTAGGGTTGAATTTAAATGCATCAGGAGCAAAATCTAAGTGGGAACTTCAGCTACATTGAGATTCATAAAGATCATATTTTATAATGTGCAGCTTGAATTATTTCTCCTCCAGGTGGACAGAGCTAGCTGATACACCGTTATGCCCATTGATCTATTTCATGAATGACTTTAAGAAAACAAAGGTAGTAAAACTCCTCTTTATAAAATGAAGAGTATTCTTCAGCATTTCATTTAGGACAAATTTTTCAATTTATTATTAATGTATTTATGAAGACATTCGTTTAAGGAACATTAATATATGTATTAATGAATACATCATGAATATGTCCAAACATGAACAGCCCTTTCTCATCCATGTACTTCAGTCTGATAATGACCTGTGGTATCTGGATTTGTCTAGAATTTAATATTCTATTTGAGAAAGTTCTGAATCTTTTCTAGTAAAAGATGAGGAAAATAATTTTTTTTTTTAATTCCCCACTATTGCATATTTCAAAATGTGGCTGATCTGTGTCCCCAGTTCCTAGGAGATACCCTCTAAATCTTTGGAATTTACTCTAATAGGAGTGTCTTTGTTATTCGTGGTGGGACCCAGAAGACCAAACCTGACAGTTTATACAAACGAGATAACCCAGGATAGGGCTAGCCTTACCAGAAGTCAGCTGGTGGGGGACCTGGCCATTTAGAAACACCATGTGACTAGGGTTATGGAGCTTTGAGTCATATTAGCCCAATCTCCAGGGATAGGAGGGGGACAGAAGATTGAGTTCAACCATGTGGGCATTGATTCGATCAATTAGGCCTGTGCAATGAAACCCCATAAAAATTTTGGACACCCAAAGTCTGGGTGAACTTCCATGATGGATAATATAATCCATGTGCAGGGAGGTTGACTCCTTCTGACTCCACAAGGAGAGGACCTGGAGGCTTTTGCTTAGACCCCCCTCAGAACTTGCCCTATGCAGCTCTTCTTTTGATTTCTTCTTCTATGTATCTTTTTGCTATAATAAAAAACTATAATAAAACTATAACTTTAAGTATAGAGCTTTCAGTGAGTTCTGTAAGCAGTCCCAATGTATTATTGAATATGAGAGTGTGGTGGAAACCCCCATAGTTTTGGATTGTTGGTCAGAAATACTGGTGACCCTGGAACCCCTGAACTTGCTGCTGGTGTCTGAAATTGCTGAGTACTTTGAGTCAAACTAGTGCTGTAGATGGTGACACGCTTTTCAAAATTGAAACGCCTCCCAATCTGGAAAGTACTACCAGAGCACATTTCTTCTTAATTATATGACACGGCTCCTGATATTCCAATAAGATCCCAAACCTGTGATTGCTCAAGTATAAATTTCATAAATTTCACTTGGACAGACACTGGCAAATAGGTAGAAGAAAAACAAGGACTTTTATACTTTCTGAAGTTTGAACCTTGAACCTACAGCACAGTTATAACAGGACCCCTGGACTCCTCATCCCAGAACAAGCTATTAATCTACCTGAAATAGGTGAACTTCAGTGAAGCATTATCAAATAGGTAACAAGCTCCCTTTCAAACTAAAACCAGTCATGACGAAAAACAAGTTTGTTGACCTGGCTTGTTCACCGTGAACCATGACACGGCAGTTAATAACTACCACCTGGGTAACTCAGAGATTCAACAATTAGCATTACAATGTTCCAAAGATTCTGAGACAGAAATATAGAGTACAGCCTCACAGACCAACAGCTCTATATTCAAATATTGCTGATGAAAAGTCATCAGGTGCACCCAGAAAGGATCATTATCTGGGCATTGTGCTAAAGCAACATGTATAGAAACTATTTTCATCTGAGGGGAGAAAAATAATTCAGCTTCTGAGGAGGTGTGAGGAATGGGGTGTAGTGACTGAAACAGCAATACAATGGGTATCCAGTGTTTACATTTTGGTCACCATATCTTTAAACTTCTTTGATTACAGCAATTTCAAATTGCCAATTATGTGTCAGTTCCTTATATTCTTAATCTACCTTCTCTTAAAAATTAGTCTTTTATCACGAAAGTTTTAAACTTTCTGCTTTCTATGTGAAGTTTGGGGCAAGAACCAGTGTGCTTGATAGAATGTGAATGTAGGTGTAAGTGTGTGCATGTGGGAGAATGGATGTGTGTGTGGGTGTGAGTGATGATGTGTGAGTGTGTGTATGTTGTTAGCTTTTCCTATTTAGTCATCAGATAATTCTCCATCTTATTTTTACGAATGTTTCAAAATTCATTGATTCAGTGTTTGATGGACTAATTCCTACATTGTAGATTTGTTGTGGTCATTAAATACTGGATTTCTAAAAACACATAATAGAACATAACCAATCCAACTGAAATTCCAGAAGCAAGAAAGATGTTCTATGTACTATTTTGCCCTCCAAACAGTGGCTGGACCTTATAGATTATCCTTCAGTTAAACAAAATATATTGATAGATATACAATTCATTCCCCAATCACATCAGCTAATGAAGACTCTTTTGAGCTGCTTTTCCTTGTCTGTGTTTGACAGTTTAAAAATTTAAAAAGGCATATTGAACATCTTGGAGACTCACCTCAGAGTAAAAGTTACCACTAGAGTTGGGCTGGTAAAATCTTGAGTTTTATGGAATTTAAACCAGGTGGTATACACCCTCTATATAAAATTTAAATGACATGGCTATCCAAACCTAAAGTTTCTGCCAAAATATTTTAGAATGGAAAAAATATTCTATGTCACTGGTGATCTTAAAATTCTGAAATAGTCTGAGAAAGAAAATAGAAAAGAATGGTGCTTTTCCTAATTAATTCAGTTACCAGCATAAAACCCATGCTGTTGTGGTCCTGCAAATGGATTGAACCTCCCCAGCAATCCAATGAGGAGTTTCCTGTTAGCAAATGGTAAGGACAGAAAATTCCTGAGCTCATAGCACCTGATATTTGTGAAGAACTTTTCATCTGAAGGTATCAAGGTGCAGGATAAATATTAACCCACAGATCCTGTAAGCTTTGCAGATACTTGGAGCTTATAAACACTGACTTTTAGTCAGAAGGCTCCTAATTCCATTTTACTTCCTTTCCCAGGACAAGAATAAGATTTACTTTTCCACACAAGGTTTGGATCTAAATAAAAAGCTAAAACACCCATGGAACTCAAATTTCTAATGCCCCTTTTCTCACTCAGAACCCATTCTCTTCTTTAGATCAAAAAAAAATTAGAATCACATTTATGAGTGGAACTGGGTTTCTTTTCTGAGGAACTCCACACTCCACAGTGGACAGTATGGAGGTTCTTCTGAATATCTCTGTGAACTTTGTCTGTGATGCTCTTCTCTTTCTAACCTTCCTTTTGGGCAAAGAAGCAATTGACAGAGAAATCAGACCAGGTGCTCATCCTGGAATTGTGGGTGAGCACTTTTGAGAAAATTGCAAGTGCCACAAAAAAGAGGTGAATTTTCCATCTCAGCTCTCTTTCCCTCCCAAGGTGTGTCTTACCTTGAGATTTGGGAGCACCATAAGGAAAAACCTATTTTTAAAATGTATACTCATTGCATTACTAAGCATACCGAATAACTGGACAGTGGGGTTTCTTATCTTTTATCCTGGTAGGGGCCCAAAATTAAAATAATTTCAACAATAAATTCAAATTGAACTTTTGGGACTCCAGCAAAAAGAAGGGAGGGAGGCAAGGAGGGAGGAAGAAAAGGAAGGAGGGCGGAAGGGGAAAATTCCAAACAGACTGACGTGAAAACCCTACTTTTAAAAAGCCATAATCATTAGGAATGATTGCATGAAAGAAAAAACAGTAGTCTATTGGTTATAATTTCTATGTTCCTCTTAAACATGAATAGCTTGTATCCTATGATAGGAAATATTTCTATTGAAATTTTACAATGTTCAGACCCTCAGATATAGACCTACCTCATAGGGTTTTTTCCTTCTATTTGACAAAAGCCATCTGCTATAAAATCTATTCAGTCAAAGCAATGACCAGAATCTGTTCTTTGAGGATTTAACTTTTTCTTCTTTCTCACTACATAACAATCACTAATAGGAAATATATTTTACATATTTTATTACCTGGAATATGAATACTAAAAGTTTCTCCATTATTAGGATTGACATTTCAGATATGAAATCTTTTTTTCTT
>JAQZBX010034205.1:0-12080 GCA_029593785.1 Cabassous unicinctus
TTTAAGAACACAAAAGGGTATTAGTGGGCTGTACCATTACGGGATGAACATTCAGTGACAGGCATTACATGGCTGGTGATAAAATCCCTAGTATCTTCCTGCTTTACCTCCTAGTGGATTTGATTCTTCCCTTGCAAAGTCCCTATCAAGAACTGTTTCCTTTCATGAGGGTAGGCGGCTGCCGAGAGAGATCACACTTTTGTCTTCAGAAAAATAGGTACCCTTTTGAACTACTTTCAACATTGATAATAAAAAAAAAAAAGTCCTTTTATCTCCCTTGAAGGCTCTCTGCTTCGAGCTCAAGTTAGTTAGATTTGTGACACTCTCCAACTCCACCAAAACCAGGCTGGTTCCTGAAGAGTCTCTAATAGAAATTTCATATAAGGCCAAGAATAGACACAACCAAAAAATTTCTCTCTGTCTTTAAGGAATTTTTCTTTGTAGGCTCATGAAAGTATCTGAAAGATATGGTCTTGGCAAGTATAAGAGAAATCTTTGTTTTGGAAGAACATCTATTTTATCATGTTTTAGGGGAAAATTGGGGAAAAGAAGGCATTATTCATTGCTTTTCCTTTCTCCAGCTTCCATTAATTTTCTGTGAGGGACCTAAGACTTGGAACTGTATCTTAAAGTGTTTATTCTACCAGCCTGGATATTTCTTGAATTTCTGAGGTTTATTCATCTCTGTATTCCCAGCATATAGCACAGTACTTGGAATGCAGTAGGCAGGGAGAAGGAAATTACTATTTATTGATCAACTACTATATACTTGGTTCTGTGGAAGATGCTTTGTGTGTGTGTGTGTAAATATAAGGGTATAGGTTAGCTATTGCCACAATAATGCTGCATAACAAACCACCTCCAAACTCATTAGCTTACAAAAAACCTCAATCATTTATTATTGTTCACATGTCTATCTGGGGATTGGCTGATTTAGGTTGGGCTGGACGGGGCTTGGGTGGGGGCTCCTCTTCTCATTGTAGGTCTTTGAATTAGCTGGGAAAGCTCTGTTTCAGGCTCTAGTGTCTAGGGTGGCTCTGCCCCATGTGTCTCTCATCATCCTTCTGGGACAAGCAGTCTAGTTTGCTCTTCTCTTGACTATGGCAGAGGCACAAGAGAACAAGTGGAAACACACAAGGGCCCTTACAGCCTGTGCTTGGAATTAGTAGACTGATGTGCACCTCATTCACCTGGTCAAAGCAAGTTAAGTAGCTACACCCAAAGTCAAGGGTGGGGAAATACATGGTAGATAGGCAGGGGTGGTTGCAAAGTCATACAGCATGGCTTGAGGGAGAAATGCAGACTGAGACCAATAATGCAATCTCCAATAATACGTTTAATCTTGACAACAACCCTATGTGCTAGATGTAGTATTACTCCTCTTTTTACTGATGACATACCTGAAGTAGAGGAAGGTCAAACCCAGGTTTTAAACTTATTCTCTTTGCAGCATACCATGCTCTCACTCAATGATATTTCTTTGGTGTTTCATAAATGCATATTTTATATTAATGAATAAAAGGCCACAAGTCCAATCAAAACTTAAAAAAACTCAACTAAGGATCTGCTGAACTAAATTTCAGTTTTTCTGAAGTTTTCCTCGTGTAGTTATTCTGGCTTTGTAATTTACACATTCTGGTTATTGTTCAGAGTTTATTCTTCTGGGTTGTAATAGCACCATGGTCACACCCTGCTCGCTCTGGAACAATTAGATGAGAAGGCACACAGACAAGCGCCCTCAAAGCAGGAGGGTGCTCCATCTACTCCTTTTCCCAAAATAACCCTCTGTCTGCTAGAGGGCCCAGATATGGTCATTTCAATTCTGCTGTGGATGGATTTCTTAAACAAAATTGATTACACCTACATAAAAGACATGTCCTTCTAGGTTAGCTGCCAGATTATTCCCAAATTATTTTACTGACCTGCGGTGGTCGAGTAAATGGTCAGAACTACGTGTCAACAGTCACATTTTGGGGATCCACAGTCAAGCGTGAATCTAGAAGGTTGAAACGACTCTTGGCGGCCTCGGGTTGTGGTCTCAGGGTCTGAGACTTTGGGGAGAAGCAGAGCCAGCTGTCCAGAGTAGCACTGGTGACTCAGGAGGTGGCATTCTCCTCTCTGAGTCAGCGACGGGTTACAGGAGGCACCCTGTAGGCGGCTGTGTTTTGCCAGATGTAGAACATGATGTTTTTCCTGTCAGCACAGTTTTCTGCCTACATGGGGTCACCAGAAAGCGCCTCTCAGCATAGGTGTCCACAGAAAAGTTAGCTGAGGCAAATGGTCCACACGACAGTAACTTAAAAGGGCTCAAATTCTCATCTCAGACCTGTGGGATAGAAATCCCTAGAAGTCGGGGGATGGAGGTACCTGGCAGGGGGTTTGTCTCAGGACTTCTAGCATATGTCACTAAAGCCACTGCCAAAATTTTGAAGAGCATCTTGGCTAAAGGCTCTACAAATCATCATGTCCCATCCTCTGTTCCTCTCAATAATTCTTGTGAATGTAGCTTCCTGTATTTTTGAGAAAGCTAAGCGGACACTATTTTACTCATGGGGGGGTGCAGATGGCGGCATCATTTCAGAGATGGATGAAAAATGCCTGTTTTGTGTGTGTGTGGGGGGCAGGGACAAAATAGGATTTTGGACAAAGGGGCTATTGAAATGTCAGTCAACTTTATATACTTATTCCCTACTGCTGTTTGTAATAATTCCCCAGAAACTGAGGATGAAATTTAGTTTCTTAGTGATCTCTCTTTTCACCCTGGAGAGTTCCTTAGGATTATTTGCAAATACTCAAATCTATGTCAGAGTTCACTGGTGACATCCTAATGGGGAAGTACAAACACAGTTTGAGTTCATTTTCAGTGCGCTGCCTTTTAGGAAATGAAGGACGGAAGGAAACAGCCCTTTCTGAGCACTTGACAACTTTCATGTCTATTAACCCATTTTATTCTCCCCAAATGTCTTTGTGGTGGATAGTTTGATCCCTGTTTTACAGATGAGGAAACTGAGACTTAGGTTACATAAATTGACCTGGTCACTCATCTGGTAAACAACAGTGAGGATTCAATCCAAGTTTTCTAATTTCAGAACTAACCCCAGGTTTGTGCCATACCTGCAGGACAACTTTACTCCTTACCAATTTTTTTGGACAATGCTTTTCTCCCTCTGACAATGACTGCGTAGCTGCCACTTCCTTCAGGACGAATGGCTATGACTTTCTCCCCTTTCAACCCATGCTTTTCCATGTTCAACGCCCCAGATTTCCCTTGGAGTTAGGCTTGGCCTTTGGGTATAGGAAAAGCCATGATTTTTTCACTGTGGGTGGCCAAGGGATGCTATGCTCTTAACTAGCATCTTTCCAGCCCACAAGATTGTTCCTTCAGCAGCTCCCAGCCCTTTATTAACAAAATTAAAATGATAATGCACAGCTCATTGACTATGATAGGGCCACACACCTTAATTTAACAGAGCTGAGTACCTGACCAGGGAGAGTTTACCACCTGGGGCAGCACTGATCCAGAGCACAGGCAACAGCTATACAGACAACCAAATCAAGGACTGCACAAATATGTTTGGTAAATAAAATATTTATTCAGTGTTCAAGCAAAGAAGTGAACTGCATGGGGTTCATTCTGGAAATAAAGTCCTCACACTGGCTGTTCAGGGATATGTAGAAAGAACAAAACAAAAACATTTCATTAGAAAGCATGTATTTAGGTCCTTTTACAAACTGGCCTTCAACTTGGCTTAATTTTCGACAGGTGTCATTCTGGACATGCTCCTACCTGTTCTCTTGTTCCAGCTGTTTCTAAAATAAGTGTGTTCAGAGGTCTAATTCCTGAGCCAACTCTTATTGAGTGACAAAGAGACCCCAAATATTTCTAACTCCTCTTCAAATGAGTTGCCTTTATGGCTAGCACCCCATATTTCCTGATTTGCATGGATACAAACTCTGCCTCTTCCTCCTCCATGCTGACATATCAATGATTATCTTTTCCTTTGCCCCAGCTTTCTATTTTTTTCATCTTCCTTCCACCAGTCCTTTCTTATTTTAACAAGAGACCCAAGCTGGGGGTTGTTGGTGTCTTCTAGAAGTAACTGGAAGCCATTGAAGGCTTGTGAGCTTGGGCTTGACTCTATCAATGTGGAAAAGGATGAGCTGGTGGCAGGGTGGGGTGGGGTGGATAGTAAGGGACTGAAGATGGGGAAATAATTTACAGTGCTATTGAAATTGTTGAGGAAAGGATATTGAGAGTTCCTAAGCTAGGACGCTGGTGTTAGGAATGGAAAGGAGAGGAGAGTTGCCATTACAGAGTTCCTGTCCCTTTAGGATTCTAAGTCCCAGGTGTTAGAAGGGAACCTCAGCCTTTACATTAAGGATATTTATGGATTTTAGCTTTTGTATAAAGCTGCCAGCTACTTTGGAAAGGATTCACAGATAAGAGATGGGATTCCCAGCTGTGATGTGGGTCATAGCTAGCCTTGTACAAAATAGAAATCCCAGGAAGGAGATTTTGGTCCTGGACAAAGGAAGAGAGAAAATAACCTGAGTTATTATAAATGAAAGAAGCTATCTCAGGGTTAGATTAAGAAAGTGGGACAAGGAGGGATAATTATGACTCTGTAGAGAAGTGAATGGGAAGGGGGAAGGTCTCTGTGCTTCGGTGGAGAAAAAAATCCATCTTTCCTATCTATCTATCTATCTATCTATCTATCTATCTATCTATCTATCTATCTATCTTCTATCAATCCACCTAGCATCTGTCTTAGTTGGCACTGGAATTCCTCTTAAGAAGGAAAATATTTAGGAAAATATTCTGCTTGGGATAGAAAGTGAGATGCTGAGGGCATAATTTAGTGAGAGTCGAGAAACAAATTTCTCTGCATTATAAATAAGTAGGAATTTGGTGGTGGAGGGGGAAGAAGAGAGGAACAAAGAGAAAATATGAGTGGGGGTGAGAAGAGGGGAGAAAGGGGTGTTAAAGCAAGAGCATTATGGTAGATGCTGAGGGCTTTTAAGAATGGGGATAATGTTATTCAATTGAAGATAGATGATTTGTATTTCTGCATTATAACTCCCTTTCTCCAGTAGCTTCAAGAAAGTCAGCTATCTCCAAAGTTCCAGTGGGGATGGCCACATGCAGAAAAATGAAGATAGACCCCTACCTCACACCATATACAAAAATTAACTCAAAATAGATCAATGACCTCAATGTAAGAACCATAAAATTCTTAGAAGAAAACATAGGGGAAACTCTTTATGACTTTAGATTCAGCAATGAATTCTTAGATATGACACCAAAAGCCCAAACAACAAAAGAAAAAATAAATTGTGTTTCATCAAAATTAGAAACTTTTGCACATCAAAAGACATTATCAGGAAAGTGAAAGGACAATGTAAAGAATGGGAGAAAATATTTGCAAATCATATATCTGATAAGGGCGTAATATACAGATTATATTCAGAACAGCTATGATTGTACACCAAAAAGACAACCCAATTAAAAATGGGCAAAGGATTTGATATACAAATGGCCAATAAGCATATGAAAAGATGCTCGACATCATTGGTCACCAGGGAAATGCAAATCAAAATCACAGTGAGATGCCACTTCAAACCCACTAGGATGGCTACTATTTAAAAAGCGGAAAATAAAAATGTTGGTGGAGAAATTGGAACCCTTGTATATTATTGGTGGGAATGTGAAATGGTATAGCCACTGTGGAAAACAGTTTGGCATTTCCTCAAAAAGTTAAACATAGAATTAACCATATGACCCAAAAGAATTGAAAACATGGCTCCAACTGATACTTGTGCACTGGTGTTCACAGCAGCATTATTCACAATAGCCAAAAGGTGGAAACAACCCAAGTGTTCATCCACAAATGAATGGATAAACAAAGTGCAGTATAAACATGCAGTAGAATATTATTCAGTCATAAACAGGAATGAAGTTCTGAAAAATGCTATAACATAGATGAACCTTGAAGACATTATGTTGAGTGAAATGAGCCAGACACAAAAGGACAAATATTTTACTTATATGAAATATCTAGAATAAACATACTCATAGAGACAGAAAAGTAGAGTAGAGGTTACCAGGGGCCAGGAGGAAGAGGGAAGGAGGGATTATTGCTTAATGAGTACAGAGTTTCTCTTTGGAATGATGAAAAAGTTTTGGTAATGGATGGTGGGGATAGTAACACAACATTGGGAATGTATTTAGTACCACTGAGTGTACACTTAAAAATGGTTAAAATGGGATGTTTTGTGCCATATATGTTACCACAATAAAATTAAAACAACTCCAATCCAGTAGAACTCTACTAGTGTAGTTAGAAATTTATCTTATAGGTGTATTATTAAATATGCAAAAAATACCCCAGTAGACTAAGAGCCTGAATAGAGTGGTTGAGTCAAAGGAGTGGAACTCTTGGTCTACAAGAGAATATAAGTACTGCTTGAAGTTTTGCCTCATGCATGCTCTACCTGAGAATTAATTAATTAAAAAATAGAAAAAACAATAAAGTTTCAATGTGCTGGATCCCATTCCTGGGCCAATATAGGGGCTGTGTGTAAGGACAGCTGAGGTTATCCATCTGCTGAACTGATTCAGCTGCAGGAACTTGGAACTGGAAGGGACCCTGAGGTTAAAAGCTTTTCAGAAACACCCAGCAATCTTGGAGGAGAGTCCTATGTTCCCACAGGTCAGGGAGTGAAACTCTAGAGCAGGGGTTCTTAACCTTTTTTGTTCCATGGATCTCTTTGTCAGTCAGGTGAAAATCACAGACCCCTTATTAAGTCCACACTATACTGTGTAGTATTTAATAAATATATCACACCTGCATCAACACATCCCCACAAGAATCATTTTTTTTTTGAGTTTCAGTTCAAGCTCATGGACCCCTTGTTAAGAACCCCTGTTCCAGTGGGTCATATCGGTCCTTAAGGGCAGGGAGACCTCACCTGATGGCTAGAGTACATTTCTTGGCTTTTCTGCTTTCACCTGGGCTCTAGTTTACCTCGTGTGCTAAGGTGGAAGGACCACTACTAAATGGAGTAACCTCTGATCAGCTCAGATCTGAAACCTGGGAATCCCTGGGCCAATGGGGGATGAAGCCTGTATTCAGAGGCTGATGGCTGTGGGTGGAAGCTAAGTGACAGCTGGGTCAGTGTGTCAGGAGGCTGGAGCAGCATGAGACTGACTGGCTGGGGCCAAAGTTCTGGGTTCTCCTTCCAAGCCCCAATCAGGGTGCTTTTCTTGAGATTTCTCCAAAATGCATAAGCTGTACCCTAACCCAGTGCTTCTCAAGTGTTTTTTTTTTTTTTTTTTTTTTTTTAGGCGGTACCGCAGATTCTTCTCAAGTTTTAATGTGCATCATAATCATCTGGTTGGCTCATTAAAGCAGTTCACTGAGTAGTTCACCCCCACAGAGGTCTGGGGTGGGTGGGGCCTGACAATTTGCATTTCTAAAAATTCTCGGATGATACTGATGCTGCTGGTCTGGGAGACACACTTTGAAACCCACTGTCCCAGACCAGAATTTCTCAAACTTTAATGTGCATAGCAATCATCTGGGGATCTTGTTAGGCTGCAGATTCTGATTCAGTCGGTTTGGGATGGGGTCTGAGAATTTGCTTTTGATAAGCTCCCAGGTGATGCTGATGCTTTTCATAAAAGGACTACCTTTTGAGTAGCACTGCCCCCAATTCATGCTGCCTTTGGCCTCTGACTGGCTGAAGGTCAAGTGTCTCCTATCCCCCCAGGACCAAGTACCCCAGGCTGGTACTCTCAACTGCTTTGCAAGGGCCCGGCTGTTTCTTGCTCCTTGTGTGACTGCAATGCCCTGCTCAATCTGCCCCACTCCACATCCCTGCTAGGAGCTGAGCTGCCCAATCAGCTGTGGGGAACACCTGTTCATCCAAATAACGGTTCTATTGGGACAGTTAAGCCTCGTCAGGCTCTGGCTCTTTCCAACTGCTGGAGAGCTGTGGCTGGATGTCTGCTTTTTCACTCCCCTGGGCCTGATTTGCCCTCTGGATGCTGGCAGTGGTCGCCTGAAGCACCAGCTGTTCATTTGCCCTTGAAACAGCCCCCTTCGGCTTCTCGCCAGATGTCCCTGGCCACACCCGAATGACTCCATACTCCCAAAACGGACCTGCTACAACCAGGGCTGGAAGCTGCTCTAGCAAAAGGGCAGTGGGAACTTGGAAATGGCTCGAAATAAGGAAGAGCTGAAAAGACAGGAACGAGGGGCGGAAGGAAAGAGGACTGGGAGTTAATTTATGACTCATATGAGGTTAATTACTTGCAGGATTCAAATAAATATGTAATATGAAGTGCTTAGGGAAGGTTTCTCTTAGGGTATGAGATTGGAAGGGGAAATGGTTTGGGCTTTAGGAGACCCAAGTTCCAGACCTTATTCTGATGCTAATTCACCTATGACCTTGGGCAAATCATGGAGCCCTGTGCCCCAGTATGGTCATCTGTAAAAAAAAAAAAGAGCATGGAATTAAACCACCTTCAAGGTACTACATGTCTCAAAAAGTCTCTAATTTTAGAGGAATGATTGAGGGAGGCTGGGGAAACAGTCTTTAGAAGTGGAAAGACCTGAATTTAAATTCCTGCTTCCCCTGCTTGAAAGGTGAGAAGCACTGGTTTCATTACTTAGTGTCCCGCGCCACCCCCCACCCCCTTGCCCCGGATGAAGCCTTACCATAGAGGATGAAATGAACTAACAAACAAAAAGGGCCTAAAATAGGTGCTGGTACATAGTGGTTACTCATGAAGCAGCAGCTAATATTAGGGCAGTCATGAAAAATGCTAAAAACTGTACCTCTTTACTGTGCTCCATTTAGTGTAGTTAGACACAAATGATCAAAAGTGTTTTGTGTTTTTCATGTGAGATCACTTCTGTTCTGCCCACACTAGCCCCTTGGGTAGTCTGTGCTTACTCAACTCAGCTTCCAAGAATATGTGTTCCAAAATCCGGAACAATAGAGTAACAACAGTCAAAGCAGCATGTGGCCATACTTAGCAAGTTTTAGGGAATTATTTAATACCAAATTACAGAAAAGCTGACAAATGAAACCTGTGCCAATAGCTCCTGTGGGCCAAGTAAACTGAAGGCGATGTTTAAGAACAGGATAGATAGAAAAGGAGAGAATGATTTTTCCTTCTCTTTCTCTGAAAGTTGTCAGCATGGGGTGGGGGCTGAACCTAGTGGTGCTCACTAAATGATTGTTGATTGAAGGAAGGATGTTCCTTACATATTCAGCCCCTTGAAGACCATAGTACATCTTGAATTGACTAACATGTCCATTTACAGTCTGATGGTCGGTTTGTTTAGTTCTCATTTGGGGCCTCTAGGAGGCAGAGTGTTTGGTTGCAAGCAACAGAAACTGAATCAGCTAATTTACATGGTGGAGGACTTTATTGGAAGGATATCAGTAGCTTACAAGCACAAAGGGAAGGCTGAAGGGTCAGGGCTGGAAAACAAAAGGAATCCAGGACTTAACTGAAGGGCAATTCTGCAGGGATTAATCAGTTCTGATAAACCAAATCATCTACACATATCTTATCACTTAAGGAAACAGGCCAAGGCATTTCCAGAGGCATGCCTTCAGACCCAGCTCCCAAATATGACGTTTCTCTTGGGGGTCCTGATATCTGTACCTCACAGGAAGCGGTGAGTCATATCAGAGAAGGAACCCATTTTTACCCCCATGTCCAGCAGTTACTTTATCCTGTTATTTTGATTCCAAGATGTAACAGGTATAAGGACATTCATGGGATCATATGTTCCGTATTCAGCCCATTGGGTAGTTCGTTGCCTGTTACTGGTGTTATTGTTTAGCTGCTTCATGCTCAATATGTTTGAGTTTTATGAATAAATACTCCTCACAGGGTGGCTAAAGAGAACCACCCATCTGCTATGTAATGACTCCAGGGGATTACACTGGCCAAACAACTCCATCTACTGACAGCCTTATTTCCATGGTGGGCTACACCCATCTCAGAATACAACCCAGGAAATACGGTACTGTTGTTCCCTGTACTGTATTTCTCCATTTGTATTCTGAAAAGGGCATAATGGTACCTATCTGGTGAGTTTGTTACATTAAATCATGTAATATATACACAGTGCCTGACATGTACTGGGAAAGAATATAAATGGCAAGGAGCATGGCTTTTATTTCTCTTCTGTGTCTCTCCCCACTCCCATGTAATGACCGACTAAGCCTTTGGTTTATATAAAAAGTTTTAAGGCAGGAGGAGGGTGGAAAAAGGGAAGGCATGGCTATATTTGCCAGTCCTTAGATCTCTCCATGGTAAAGAATTTGGTTATAATATTCCATTCATTGGAGCACTTCTCACCCCCCCACCTTCCACGTGTTGGCTCTCAACAGTATTTGTAACACTTCCACTTTCCATTTAGGAGGGAGGTGGAATTATTTTTTTATGTTTAAAAAACATGAAAAAATTTTCAATTACTTTGAGAATTGCATAGAGGTGATTATAATAAAGCTCTGATAATTTCTTTGTTTCTTGCATCACTTTGCTCAAGATAGAGTCTTGAAAGAGAGAGAGTGCGTGAGGGAAAGAGAGTGAATGTGTTCAATTTGTCTGTCTTTGATGATATGCTTCACCCCTCAGCTAGAGGAGGACATGTCACTCTGGCTCACACTGCTACCCAGCAAATTAGGGCAAGTTAAGTTCCCTAAAAGGGAATTGGGTTACTGTTGCCAGAAGTACATGGAGTGAATGCAGGGGGTCGAGGTGGTGGTAAAAAATCCTAAAATCTCCTTTACAGGGGTTTTAGGATGTATTCCTACAAAAAATATAAAGTCCAATAAGCAAAACACTCCCAAACTGCAGCCAATGTTAGGATGAAAAAAAAAGAAAAAAAAGCCTAATTAAATCACCTAGCCAAACCCCCAAAAAGCTTTTTTTTAAAAAAACTAATATATCCTAAAGGGGGATCAGAAGGAAATAGATATATCTTTATGTTTAGAGCAGAATAATTTCTATAGACATGATTCATTAAAGTTGCCTGAGAGTAATGGCCATTAATTTGTTGGCACAATTCGTTTGAGGCTTTCGCCCTCCTGCCCTTCTCCTTCCCTCTTGCATCCAAGGCTATGAGCCTGCCTTTTAGTCTGTTACATAGCAGGCCCTGCTCTAGGTTCTGACCTGAAGATGGAGTCCACGGGTAGGTCCAGGTGGTCCTTGTCCTCAGGGAGCCCACACTGAGGAAAGGTGACTGACGTGCAAGTAGATACATTCCATTTGGCTTTGGGTTGCAGGAAGCCAGACGTGGGGCTGGCGGGTTCAGCCGTGTCAGAACACAGTGATTGCTGGCACCCGGATCTGTGCCTGCAGCATTTACTGCATTCAGGCTCGCAGGATTCCTGGGGCTTCCTCATCCCGTGCACTTCATTTCCTTCCTTTGGAATCCTGCATCTCCCCTGGACCAAATATGGTGCCAGTTGGCTGGATTTAATTCGTGAGCACTGTGGGCAAGCGGCGAAGGTCTGCTCAGCCCCTCGGCAACCTGTCTGCTGGCCAGCTCCTTTCCGACACGGCAGCCGTGGCTGCCAGGAGCAAGGTGAGGGTCCTCAGGCCCACTCCCTCTCTCCACCTGTATGTCCCCCTGGCAAGAGGACGCCAGAAGGCCAGTTTCTCACCCCAGCTTCTCCGGAAAGCTCTCTCTCCCCTTCCTCTTGGGTAGGAATTTTCTCTGTCATTAACACTCCTTAGTGACCAACAGTTGATCCGAGGCCTACCTAGGAGATTCCGTGAGGCAACTTGATCGCTGTTCAGTACAAAAGGGCAAGTGTTTTCCATGCCCACCTCTTTCCATCTGCCCTTCTTGGAGAGAGGCCAATCAGTGGATGTGGAAGGGGTTTCATTTCATTTCATTTTTATTCATTTTCAAGGCTCCAAAGCAGTGGGATTGATTTCTCCACTTTGGGATTAGGCTGGTATTTACTCAGAAAGATAAGGCTCACTGACTTATGGGGAAGTATTTTCTAAGTCTCTGCTTTGACCTTGACACCCTCAGAAGCCTCCACTC